>JAXGGA010018025.1:0-22968 GCA_038373865.1 Uloborus plumipes | reverse complement strand
CTTCGGGACCCTATGTAGTGAGGGTCCCTCACATTTGCAACATGGTAAATCCGCCACTGTGTCAACTAAAGTTTTGTTAACCTTTTAACTGCCATGCCCGAGTCTCGGGCACAGCTGGTTTTCGAAAATGTCACTCCCGAGTATTACTCGGGGTTTTTTTTTTTTTTGAGTGCATCGTATTGTTATACCCGAATATACACTGAAGTGACAAAAGTCATGGGATAGCAATATGCAAATTTTCAGATGGCAGTAGCATCGCATAGAACAGGTATAAATGCGCAGTGCTTTTACAGAGCTTTCATTTCTGTTCAAGTTATTCATGTGAAGAGGTTTTAACGTGATGATGACCGCACGACGTGAAATTAACAGACTTTGAACGCGGAATGTTAGTTGGAGCTAGACGCATGGGTCATGCCATTTCGGAAATCATTAGAGAATTCAACATTCCCAGATCCACTGTGTCAAGAGTGTGCCGAGAGTATGAAATTTCAGGCGTAACATCCCACCATGGACAGCGCAGTGGTCGACCGCCTGCACTTAAAGATCGAGACCGGCGACGTCTGCAAAGAGTCGTAAATTCTAACAGACAAGCAACACTGCGTCAAATCAATGTGGGACGTACAATGGACGTGTCTGCTAGAACTGTGCGGAGAAATTTGGATTTCTTGGGCTATTCCAGCAGAAGACCGACTCGAGTGCCTTTACTGACAGAACGACATCGCTTGCAGCGACTCTCGTGGGCACGTGAGCATATCGGTTGGTCCCTAGATGAATGGAAAACCGTGGCCTGGTCCGATGAGTCACGATTTCAGCTGGTAAGAGCCGATGGTAGGGTTCGAGTGTGGCGCAGACCCCACGAAGCCATGGACCCAAACTGTCAGCAAGGCACTGTTCAAGCTGGTGGTGGCTCCGTAATGGTGTGGGCTGTTTTTTCATGGCATGGACTTGGTCCTCTAGTGCGACTGGACCGAACATTGACTGGAAATGCTTATGTGCAGCTACTTGGAGATCACTTGCAGCCATTCATGGACTTCATGTACCCAAACAACGATGGGATTTTTATGGATGACAATGCGCCATGTCACCGGGCCACAACTGTTCGCAATTGGTTTGAAGAAAATTCTGGACAATTCCAACGAATGATTTGGCCACCTAGATCGCCCGACATGAATCCCATTGAGCATTTATGGGACACCATCGAGAGGTCTGTTCGTGCCCAAAATCCTGCCCCATCAACGCTTTCACAATTATGGACGTCTATCGAGACAGCATGGCTCAATATTCCTGCAGAAGACTTCCAACGACTTGTTGAGTCCATGCCACGTCGAGTTGTTGCACTTCGCCGGGCAAAAGGAGGGCCGACACGATATTAAGAGGTATCCCATGACTTTTGTCACTTCAGTGTATATCGGGAGACGTTTATTTCGGCTTTATCTCTTTGTCAAACCCGACTGTTTCTCGGGTTTGTGCTTGGAAAAGTGTTAAAACTCAAAATACATGTAATTTGACAGTTAAAGGGTTAAAGATTTTTCAATGACGTTATCAATGGATATAATAGTAATCTATTTTTTCACCATGTTTGTAGTCAAAATATGACAAGTAGGGGTGCGACATCGAAGGTAAAACATCGATGTTTTAAGACATTGATGTTAAGAAATTAATATTTAGTATTAGTCTAAGATCCCACCGCAGTTTATCTACACTCATAGCGCACACTCATCACGTATATTTCGAATTAAAGCTGTTTTTTTTCTGAACGTGATGCAATATGTCCGCCTATGTAAAAGTGCCCGAAACCTATAGGCAGCCTGGCCTAAACAGGTCACATGAATGTAGTATTTCTACACTCATAGCGTACACTCATGACTCATATATCAAATTGAAGCTAATTTTTTTCTGAACGTGGTGCACTAAAGCTGCCTATGTAAATGTGGCCGCAACCTCTAGGCAGCCTGGCCTGAAGTTTAGGGTCCAAACTTTCAAATGGTTATAAAAGACGGAAAAATTGGTCGATTCTTTTGCTTTTTTTACTAAAATTATTCTTAATGTGAGTACCTTTTCGAAAAAAAAATGATGAACTTCAATTTCAAAAATTTCCGATAGGGGGCGCTTTAGACTTTGGAGCTAAAAACAACTACTTTTTACCGTTTGTTTTCATATTTTCGTAATTGATTCAAAGAGTTCAAACTCTAACTTATGTTTTGAGCCCAAAATATCAACTAATTTCCGGTTTTTAGCAATACTTGGACCAAACGTCAAAAATTGTGTTTTTCTGCTTTTCAACTATTGATATATCGACCAAAAACATCTATGTTTCAAAACATCGATATTTTTTTTTAAATTGCTTGCACCTTTTAATGTACAGTAGTACAGTAACTCCTCAATACATTGCGCCTCTTTCTATCACTCAATTAGTTTTATCTTTTGTTTCCTGAAAAACATTAACTGTATGATATCGATGCCAATTGTGGAAAACTTTTTTTAGTGAGATAGATACTGCAATTGTTGATTAACTCTATTACTTTTATTTATCGCATATGTTAATGAAACTTTTTTCCTAAATTTAAAACATTTTTATCGAGAAAAATTTCATTCACAAAACAGCGATGTTTAAAAATCATCGACCGTAAATCATCGTTAGTAGTTTTAAAAAAAACAACGTTATGTCAATACGATAGATATTGCAACTGTTAAAGATGAATCTTTTTTATTGCATTTTTTAATTACTTTTGCTGAAATGTAAAACAGGCATCGAAAAAAAAAATTGAATGCGAAATACTGATTATTAAAAGACATCGACCGTAAAACACTGATGAAAAGTATCAAAAGCGTCTTCCAACGAGATTGATAGTGTAACATCTTACTGCTTATTAATGATGTAACTTTTGGCCGCATATCTTTATGATTTTTTTTTTTTTTTTTTTTTTTTGCTGAAATTTAAAACATCGATTTGAAAAATAACAATAAAATAAGAAAATTAAAAAAAAAAAAAAAACGGCGGAAACAAATTTTTTTTTAAATTTTGAATATACAGAGTAGTAAAAAAAAGCATTTAAGCATACAAATTGATAAAATTTACATAACACATTTAAATATGAGTATTTTCCAACAAAGATTACGATTAACAATGAGTTATCAATTTAAGGCTCACCTATTTCATTTTAGCATGAAATAAGTTAAATACAATGTAATACCGGGCAACGCCGGGTAATAAGCTAGTCTCCTAAATAAAACCTCCGATTGCTCCTCATTTATTTTTTTCCATTATTACACTGTCGTAAAGTTTCCTGGTAAGGATATTAAAGTAAAAGACAGTGACCTAACTTTAAAACTTCATTTAAAGTCGGTTAAACATAATGTAATCAATTACAATTTAACCGCCACCACAAATAGTGGTCTATATGAATGCTCATAAGATTCGTGCACTCACCGCTGCTGCATCGAAGGCCCATCTGTCCGGTCGCTCCACATTCTTCTTCGTCACGTCGTAGCAGTGGGAATCAATGTTGACGGGGGTGTTGGCATCCGCCTCCAAGAACTCGCTAGATCAGCACAGAATTAAAGAGATATAGGCAGGGATTCAAGTGAAACAAGCGATCGCAAACTGCAATCGTTACTGGAAATGAATTACATTAGGAGCAAGAATCTGAGAGAGTGTCACGCCTGTGATTCATGACCTCTCAGATTTTTTCCAAAAAGTTACCAAATGTTTATTATCTTATTGAAAGACCAAATCCAGAATGTTTTGCTCTAAAGTTGAGCTGTTTAGTTTTTATGGACCCCTGAAAGTTGAAGGTGCGGCATCAAAAATTAAGCGGATTTTCAAAACATGGAAGTTGCTGTGAGCCAAAACTCTTACCAGGAACTGTTGAACTCCAATTTCCTTTTTGTATATGGAATACAGAAGGTTCAAACTTTACAAAATGAATGCTAAATTTGTGGTAAGTTGTTGCCGTAAGGTCAGTGAAGGCCCTCAAAACAAGGCATTTTTGACGTTTTTTAGCGTTTTTGAGGTCCAAAAACAGCTTGTACATTTCAGTTGGCACGGCAAAAGTGGTATCGTTTGAAAGACCAGTGTAAGCACTTTAAAATAATGTATAAATAACCGAGGAAAGTTTAACGTACTTTTAGTTGCGTAAGGCTGAAATATGAAAAATGTCATATTTTACCGATATTCAAACGGTCATAACTTCCTCTGCCAACAACATATTGAAATATTTTCTTTGCCAATGTCATACTCTATTCTTTGTCTTAACAGAACAGTTGAGTTCTTTGAGGCGAAATGTGAAAATTTTTTTTACAAAAAATGTATTTTTTCCTGTGTATTTTTTGTAAAAATTTTTTTCACATTTCGCCTTAAAGAACTCAACTGTTCTGTTAAGACAAAGAATAGAGTATGACATTGGCAAAGAAAATATTTCAATATGTTGTCGGCAGAGGAAGTTATGACCGTTTGAATATCGGTAAAATATGACATTTTTCATATTTCAGCCTTACGCAACTAAAAGTACGTTAAACTTTCCTCGGTTATTTATACATTATTTTAAAGTGCTTACACTGGTCTTTCAAACGATACCACTTTTGCCGTTCCAACTTAAATGTACAAGCTGTTTTTGGATCTCAAAAACGCTAAAAAACGTCAAAAATGCCTTGTTTTGAGGGCCTTCACTGACCTTACGGCAACAACTTACCACAAATTTAACATTCATTTTGTAAAGTTTCAACCTCCTATATTCCATATACAAAAAGAAAATTGGAGTTCAACCGTTCCTGTTAAGAGTTTTGGCTCACAGCAACTCCCATGTCTTGAAAATCCGCTTAATTTTTGATGCCGCACTTTCAACTTTAGGGATCCATAAAAACTAAACAACTCAACTTTAGAGCAAAACACTCTGGATTTGGTCTTTCAATAAGATAATAAACATTTGGTAATTTTTGGGAGAAAATCTGAGAGGTCATGAATCACCCCATAATGCTTGGCGTGGCAGTTTCTCAGATTCTTGCTCTTAGAACGTTTCTTGATAAAAACATCGTGACGTCAGCATGACGTTTGCGTGACGTTTGCCTATGAAAAACGAGCTAGATAAAACGTCACAGCCTATTTGGCGAATAAGAGGAGATTGCTGACTGCTTGTGAGCTCTTATTGGCTCCACCCGTAGTGACGTAAGTGCCAAGTTAAGTTGATGATAATGTAATTCACTTCCAGTAGCGATTGCAATTCGAAGCGATCGCAGTGCTGTTTCACTTGAATCCCTGCCAAAAACATTTAAGTCCCCTCCGATCGAAAATTATAAACAGCAGGATTAATATTCGCGGAACTACTTTGATATACCCTCCAAATCGGAAATTTGGCGACTTTTTTTTTCTCGCCAAGCAAAATACCTGTTTTTGTTGTTGCCACAAAAAAATTGTTGCCACAAAACTTTAAAAAAAAAACTCAAAAAATGATATAAAATACAAGAAAATACTAAATTTGGCAACAGCAAAAATCTAAAAGCTGAAAAAAGCCTAAATTGGCAACACCAAAATAAGAAACAGGAACCCTAAAAAGTCCGTAGGGAGTGCCAGATTTGGCGCATATTTTTTGGGGGGTACATCAAAGTTAATACCATATTCGCTACTACAGTAAACTCTCGTTTATCCGCGAGTGGATTATCTACAAGGGTCTCGGGAAAGACACAAGCACAATTAACTGTTTTTTTTTTTTTGAAAAAAGCACGAATTGGAATTTTGTTTTTTTTCTTAACATTTCTTACCCAAGAGTGCGGTGTACTTCATCCAATAAATTATTTTAACTGGGCGTTAGCGTAAGTACCACACTAAAAATTGGAATAAAAAAAGAACTACCTGTCAGATTTTTTTCCAATTGGCCTCTTGATGTGCCCAGTGAGGACACAAACAAATCGAAATTTTTAGCGAAATCAGACGGGAAGTTTTTGAGTCTATAAAGGACATAGATACATAGGTACATACATACACTGGCGGAAAAAAAAATCCCAACACCAAGAAAGACTTGAGTTAGATAAACGAAATTTGGTAGGCGTGTTTATACAACTGAAAGATGACATCGATTGAAACTTCGTGTTCCGCGCATAAGTGTGGCGCAGCTGGCGTCACTCAGAACATGCAAATAAGGCTTGTTTTAAAAGCGTGTTGTGAAGCTCGTGTGTATTATTTTTCCATGAAATTTGACGAATTGCGTTCATGTTAGCCAGGAATACCTTTAAGAAGACGAAGAAGCCATTATCAACAGCTCACCGAGTTTGAACGAGGTCGTACAATTTGGCTACGAAAAGGTGGATTTTCATTTCGCGATATTGCATAAAGACTTGGGTGGGAATGTTTCCACCATGCATGATTATTGGAAGCTATGGGCAAGGGATGGTACTACCTCAAGAAGATCGAGTTCCGAGCTGCCACGTGACACGACTGAGAAGGAAGATCGCCGAATCTTGCGTACGGCTGTGGCGCATCGTACTGCATCTGCGGCTGACATTCGAGCTGCAGTTGATACCGTCGTGACCCAAGGAACGGTAAGAAACTGTTTACTTCAAGGACAGCTCCGAGCCAGGCAGCCCGTAGCCGGTATTCCATTGACTGCAAACCATTGCCTTTTCCGACGACAATGGTGCCACGACAGAGCTCACTGGAGGTCGGAGTGGAGATCTGTTGTAATTTTTGATGAAAACAGATTCTGAATTAGTGCCAGTGGTGGCTGTATATTGGTCAGAAGGAGGCCAGGGGACCGCCTGCATCCAAGCGGTCTACGGCCTAGACACACGAGACTCACACCTGGAGTTATGGTCTCTGGAGCAATTTCCTACGACAGCAGGGGCATTCTTGTGGTTATCCCAAACTCACTGACTAAAAATTTTTCATCAGTCTGTTAATTTAACCAGTGGTACAGCCCTTCATGAGTAGCATTCAAGGGGGCGTTTTCCAACCAGATAACGCTCGCCCTCACATCGCTGCTGTAACGCAATGTGCTCTACAGAGTGCTGACATGTTACCATGACCTGCAAATTCACCAGGTCTGTCTCCAATTGATAACGTATGGGATATCATGGGATGGCACCTCGAGCATCATCCACATTAAGCAATGACGGTCCTAGTATTGACACAGCAAGTGCAACAAGCATGGGACTCCACACCACAAAGTGACATTCGGCACTTGTATGACATAATGCATGCACGCTTGCCGGCTTGCCTTCAAAATTCTGGAGGTTACACCCTCTATTAAATTAACATAATTTCACATTTGCACAGCATTTTCTTGAGCTTAAATTAGCCAGTGATCTTGTGCATTTAATCAATTAAACATGTTAACTAGACAATTGCATTACCCAAATTTCTTTACTCTACGGTAATTTTTTCTTGGTGTTGGGATTTTTTTTCCGCCAGTGTAGATACATACATTCATTTTTATATATAAAGATTTATTATTAAAAAGTAAAAAAAAAGCACAAAATAAAAAAAAGAGTGCACTCTAAATATAACTCAACTAATGCAAATTTCTTTTATTTTTTACTTTAGAGAGTAGAGCATGGGATGACCCCTTGAAAATGTTTACTGATCTTTTCTTTCTTTATGAGCGATTCCATACCAAATCACCGAATGGGGGTCGCACGACCGACTCGGATTTTTTTTTAATTTGGTACACAGATTGATGGTATAGAGGTATGAAAAAGCCCAAAAGGAAAGTTACCTGCTCCACTTATTTTCTGAGATACATGCCCTCAAAGTTTGTCCGCCACGTCAAAATACTAAAAAAGTGATGTTATTTAATCATTTTTTTATAAAAAATCGTACTCATGCAAAATAAAAGTGTTAGATATCTATGGAAACTAGTTACTCCAGGCATTTTGAAAAAAAATACTAGAACGTTCATAATGAAAATTGCCAAGGTACAGCGCTCTTTGAAGTTGTCACCACAAAAACTTGATTTTGCAGATTTTGCTAAAATTCAGGCATTTATTACAAAAAAAGGCAAACGAAACCAAAGGTTTTCTCACTTTCTGGTAGTGTACACTGTACAGGTCTTCCCTGTAAATTGCTACGCAATAAATTTTTTGGGTTTCTCACTCCTTCTTGGAAATATTTTAGCTTAAAGATAAGCCGTAAGGCAAAAAATGCGTTTTTGGCCATCTTGGCAGCCATTTTTCTCATAAAGGGGGAGCAGTAGAAACTTTAATTTTTTTTTTAAACAAGCCACTGATATGTTAGCTATTCACAGGAAAAGAGTTTACTTTTGGTTATTTCTCCCATTAAGAGATATCCTTCTGACAGTATATGCATGTTTTTCGCGACGACCATATGCTTTTGTTCCCCCTCTCATGGACTTAAAATTAATTAAACCAAAAAATAATGATATATTTATTATTAGCTGTAATATCTACCTAATATGTCATGAAATTTAATTTATTAAATCATTGAACAATAAATTAGATAATTGATGAAAAAAAGAAAAAGTATTTCTCTGATGCCTGAGCATTATGCATTCATAATTATAAAGCACTAAATACTTTCTTGAGAAATTAATTAACATAAATGAGCTCTAAATATTTATATTATAAGCAATACCCAATCTTGTGATTGGGATACTCCTGTTTTTAATTGAAGAATTTCTTGAATATCACATGAATATCAGGAAAATAAATGAGGTCTTTTCGTTTGATGTAGGATATTTTATGACAAATTTCATTTGATGGGCTACTAACTGAGCATGGTGATAAAGAGCTAGTAATTTCAGCATCGAATTCCATTTTACCTTATTAACAGTTAAATATTTACAAAATAATTAAATAAATAATTTGATATAAAGCCATGCTTGAAGAATTAAAATTAGTGCAACTAATTTATTCCCATACTGATCTTTACAAAATTGACATGCGTTGAGCACTGATAAGAACTGACAAGAAAAAGTTTACTCACTAAAATATTAGTTCACAGATACTATAAAGCATACATTCTATTTTCCACAAAATAATACTGCAACAAAGAACAAGGGTATCCTCCTGTTTATAGCCATCAATCAGGAACATCCAATCACAAGATTGGGTATTGCCTATGAGATAAATATTCGAAGCTCCTTTAATGGATTTTTCAAGAAATTCTTTAGTACCTACCCCTTTATACCCTTGTTCTTTGTTGCAGTATTATTTTGTAGAAAATAGAATGTACGCTTTATAGTATCTTTGAACTAGTATTTTAGTGAGTAAACTTATTCTTGTCAGTTCTTATCAGTGCTCAAGACATGTCAGTTTTGTAAAGATCAGTATGGGAATAAATTAGTTGCACTAATTTTAATTCTTCAAGCATGGCTTTATATTAAATTATTTATTTAATTATTTTATAAATATTTAACTGTTAATAAGGTAAAATGGAATTCGATGCTGAAATTAATAGCTCTTTATCACCATGCTCAGTTAGTAGCCCATCAAATGAAATTTGTCATAAAATATCCTACATCAAACGAAAAGACCTCATTTATTTTCCTGATATTCATGTGATATTCAAGAAATTCTTCAATTAAAAACAGGAGTATCCCAATCACAAGATTGGGTATTGCTTATAATATAAATATTTAGAGCTCATTTATGTTAATTAATTTCTCAAGAAAGTATTTAGTGCTTTATAATTATGAATGCATAATGCTCAGGCATCAGAGAAATACTTTTTCTTTTTTTCATCAATTATCTAATTTATTGTTCAATGATTTAATAAATTAAATTTCATGACATATTGGGTAGATAATACAGCTAATAATAAATATATCATTATTTTTTGGTTTAATTAATTTTAAGTCCATGAGAGGGGGAACAAAAGCATATGGTCGTCGCGAAAAACATGCATATACTGTCAGCAGGATATCTCTTAATAGGAGAAATAACCAAAAGTAAACTCTTTTCCTGTGAATAGCTAACATATCAGTGGCTTGTTTAAAAAAAAATTAAAGTTTCTACTGCTCCCCCTTTATGAGAAAAATGGCTGCCAAGATGGCCAAAAACGCATTTTTTGCCTTACGGCTTATCTTTAAGCTAAAATATTTCCAAGAAGGAGTGAGAAACCCAAAAAATTTATTGCGTAGCAATTTACAGGGAAGACCTGTACACTACCAGAAAGTGAGAAAACCTTTGGTTTCGTTTGCCTTTTTTTGTAATAAATGCCTGAATTTTAGCAAAATCTGCAAAATCAAGTTTTTGTGGTGACAACTTCAAAGAGCCCTGTACCTTGGCAATTTTCATTATGAACGTTCTAGTATTTTTTTTCATAATGCCTGGAGTAACTAGTTTCCATAGATATCTAACACTTTTATTTTGCATGAGTACGATTTTTTATAAAAAATGATTAAATAACATTTTTTTTTTAGTATTTTGACGTGGCGGACAAACTTTGAGGGCATGTATCTCAGAAAATAAGTGGAGCAGGTAACTTTCCTTTTGGGCTTTTTCATACCTCTATACTATCAATCTGTGTACCAAATTAAAAAAAAATCCGAGTCGGTCGTGCGACCAACTTTTTTTTTTTCGGTGATTTGGTATGGAATCGCTCTTATACTTTTGATTTCTCTGTATTTTTCCTCGAGAATGATGCTTTTTACCAACAAGGAAGTTACGTAAGTGAAATTGTCCTGTTCCCGAAACACGCTGTTGTATGTTATACACACATCCTAAATGATTTAGATTTAGAACTACACTAGGTGGCCAAAAGTATCCGGACACTTTCAAAAATTCACATTCTTACATATAGCTCGAGAAATAAGTGATCAATTGTTCTTTAACTTTAGTCATACAAAATATAGACTTCACCGAACATTTCCAAGTTGAAATTAAATTACCCTTGCATTTGGGGGACGACAAGAAGGGGGTTGAAAGAAAAACCGCTTTTTGACCATAACTCTTCGAAAATAGCTCGGAATAAGCTATCAATTTCAGTAATTAATTAGCATACTATGTATAATTACTGTACAAATTTTTATGAACGTACCACTCTTACTTCTGAAGATATGAAACATTTTTGAAAAAACGGCAATTTTATTTGAAGGGTTTTTGCTCATAACACGCAGAGTTTTTGATCAAACCTTATCACAACTTCAGGAAAGATGACAAAATACAAGAGAAAGAACATACTAAAGCGGTAAATAAAAATATTAAAAATTCGATGAGATATGAACGTTAAAAGGAAATAATTTTTCACGGCGCATGCGCGAACGACAGAAATTTATAACTACAAAAATATTGTAGCCTGATTTATACTGCATCTTATAAAAAAAGTTCCAGTTGAATATCATGAAAAATGAAAAAGATATCAGCGATCTAGTGAGCTGTATTTCATTCAGTCGCAGACAATACATAAATAGTGAGGGGTTGTCCACAAATAGTGTGGTGACAATCGATCATTTTTTTTCAATGTTAAATTGTATACAGTTTGAAAATTTATATTCGGCATAGAAGTCACATTTCGTCTGTTCGGCCAAAAAGACCTTATACGTACGTTTCCAAAAGTATCCGGACACCCTCTGAAACGTTGGTTTTGAAAGACGACGCAATAACCTTTAATTTAAAAATAGCTCTTTGTGGACAGACCCTCACTATTTATGTATTGCCTGCGAATGAATGAAATACAGCTCACTAGATCGCTGATATCTTTTTCATTTTTCATGATATTCAACTGGAACTTTTTTTATAAGATGCAGTATGAATCAGGCTACAATATTTTTGTAGTTATAAATTTCTGTCGTTCGCGCATGCGCCGTGAAAAATTATTTCCTTTTAACGTTCATATCTCATCGAATTTTTAATATTTTTATTTACGGTTTTAGTATGTTCTTTCTCTTGTATTTTGTCATCTTTCCTGAAGTTGTGATAAGGTTTGATCAAAAACTCTGCGTGTTATGAGCAAAAACCCTTCAAATAAAAGTGCCGTTTTTTCAAAAATGTTTCATATCTTCAGAAGTAAGAGTGGTACGTTCATAAAAATTTGTACAGTAATTATACATAGTATGCTAATTAATTACTGAAATTGATAGCTTATTCCGAGCTATTTTCGAAGAGTTATGGTCAAAAAGCGGTTTTTCTTTCAACCCCCTTCTTGTCGTCCCCCAAATGCAAGGGTAATTTAATTTCAACTTGGAAATGTTCGGTGAAGCCTATATTTTGTATGACTAAAGTTAAAGAACAATTGATCACTTATTTCTCGAGCTATATGTAAAAATGTGAATTTTTGAAAGTGTCCGGATACTTTTGGCCACCTAGTGTATACTATTCTAAAGAGCTATACTATTCTAAATGTTGCCTCATCTAATAAGTAGCCCAATTCCTTCTGGTCTATTTCGTAAATTTTCACTATAAGTAAAAAAAAAGAAAAACGAAAAGAACAAAGAAGAAAAAAAAAAGCTTGATAAACATTTTTTGCTCAAGAAAATATTATTGTCCTTCAACATAACTACTCAGTTATGTTTCAAAACGCAAGTACCAATTACAAATATGAGCACATAAACTTACTTCCAGATATCCTGAACTTTAATGTCCACTTCACAAGCATTAATTTGTTTCAGTTTTTGTACTTCTTCGTAAAATCTGTAAAATAAAGTTTTGGCGCATTTCAGTCATTGACAACGAAATAATACTTTTTTCTTACCCAATCAATATTATTAATTACATGAATACGATTGTGCTAAACACTGTATCGAAAGTTCGCCAGAAAGCATTTGCTAAATTCATACTTCTGAAATTTGTTCTAGTCTTGTGCCTGTCAGCTTGGCAATTAACATTGGATTGGCGAAGTATAAGGAATTTGCTCAGTTATCTACACAAATATCAGCTACACACACACACAAAAAAAAAAAAAAAAAAAAGAAGAAGAAGAAAGAAAAAAAGAAAAGAAGTTGAATGTCATTAATTCAGAATGTGTTAATGCTACGTCGAATTAATTCATCCCAAAAGCTAAAATGCTTAGGTTTGCAATACACCGCCAACTCGACTATTTCGATCCATGGACTACCTCTGCCTAAAAAATTTACGAGTTGTACCGTACCAAGTGCGGTTGTTCGCTGGTATTCTAATTTCACATTAGCTACCAGTTTTTTTGGCTCTCTTAGCTCTATAAGAGGATTTTTGCCTCCATCTCGACTACTTTCGTATTCCATGCTGATGAGAGCATAATAAGCTCGAAACTGCAGTCCATGAATCGAAATAGTCGAGTTGCAGTGTATTCCATGTTTCTGCCTTAGCATTTGCTTAGAGGCGGTTACTCACAGCTTTATGCTTAGGTTTGTTTGTGGACACAGTTGTTAGTCTTTTCACAAAATCAATTAAACTTTACAAGAAAAACAGCCCATATTAGAAACTTTTGCGTTTTTTCTCTGTACAAATAAATTGCAAATCTTTTACTTCTGAGCGAACTGTCTCATCGATCACCTGCATCTAGCTCTACCTTTTTTTTTTTGCTTCCTATAAATCGTCGAAATCTCATTGGAAAAACGCGTTTCGGCTTAAGCAAAGGGAAACGGGGAAAAATGTACTGCCTTTTTTCTTAAGAAAATTTCCCCATCTTTTACTAAAAAACAAAGGTAAAGGCTCTTTTTCTAGCAAGAAAAATGACGAAACTTTAGGGACGTAGTTCTTTTTACATTGTGTTTTGCAGCAGCGAAATTTTTTTTCCCATTGTCATAACACAAGATTATGTAAGAAAATGAAAACACTTAAATAAGCACATTGTGAGTTTTAAATTAAACTTGGCGATTAAATCTTTTGGAGTAATTTTTTTCTTTCTAAACTGGTTGGAAAATTTTTGTTCCTGTAAAGCTATTAGTAGTTGGGTGCTCGATATCTTGCAAAAATCCATTACATAAATAAATGGATACATGTGATGTGTGTTCTACCTTTGTTGTACAAACCTAGAATGCACGGCAAATTTACGCCAAATTTGTCAGAGGTTCTTGGATGATCAGGAATTCACTCGTTTGGAGGGTGAGTGTCATAAAATCCGTGGAACGGAATGTTTACCCCTATTAACAGCAATGACTGAATTTATTAAATTCAAAAAAAAAAAAAAAAACGGAAGAGCCCTAAATTCAACTTTTGCGTTTCAAAATTGCTCTTTTCTGAACGTTTACGGGACATTTTGCGTTTTTTTCTTTTATTTAAGCCCGATTGTTGGACAAGCGTCATTTGACACAACTTTTATTTGCGAGGTAGAATGTTCAACACGAATCAACGCAGCTAATAAATAAATACAACAAAAAAGAAAATAAATAAATTAATCAATTAAAAAATATATATTAATAAGTTAGCTGCTGGTAGCATATTGTTAACACCGGTAAGGTTATTAATTAGGCATGATTATTTTTATAGCCTAATACCTGTGTTTTTTAAGCTATTTATAGTTTAATTAATTTGCGGCTTTAACTATTTTTGCTTAATAATACACTGCTCAAAACAATTAGGGGAGCAAGCAAACAAGTGAAGAAAACCGTGCAAGACAGCCACGGATTGGCATACAATGGATAGTACACGTGTATCAATAAGCAATACAAAAAAAAAAAAAAAAAAAGACCTAAAAACTTGGGAATTAATCTTTAATTCTTTGAAAATGAGCAAAAACCATGAAAAGGTGATTTTGGGCAACATTTTGGTTACATGTAAAAGATAAAAAAAGGTACTGTTTAGGCATGATGCATGAGTTTTAATTAGGCATGTGGTCTCCTTGAACAGCTAAGACTGCTGCACACCTGTTTGGCATGGATGAGATAAGGTTAGGGGTCTGAATTTGGAGAATACTGTTCCACTCCTCAAGAAGTGCAATCTCCAAGTCTCGGACCGTAACAGGCGACCTTGGTCGCACAGCAATGCATCGTCCGAGCATGTCCCAAACATGATTGATTATATTCTGGTCAGTAGAGCACACTGGCCATTCCATATGCTGCATTTTTTCAGCTTCAAGCATGTTCTCTACCAGACGAGCTCTTTGCAGTCGAGCGTTATCGTCCTTGCAAAACAAAGCAATCGCCAATAGCTCCAGCGTAAGGGATGACATGAGGTCTCAGTATTTTGTCTGCATACCTTCTGCCCGTCAAAGTGCCATTCCAAATGATATGCAGGTCCGTACGTTCGCCTATGCTTATTCCACCCCATACCATCCAATCAGCTCGTCTGTATTGTGACCTTTCACGAACGAATGCAGGGTAATTTCGAGTGCCCCTGTCCCTCCATACCAGAACACGTCCAGTATCACTCTCCAGACTGAACTGAGGCTCGACAGTAAACAGCACTTGCGTCCAATCATGTTGCTCCCAATCTCGTTGTTCACAGCCCGTCTTCTTCGGGCCGCACAGTGCCATGGGGTCAACGAAATGCAGACCATTGGCCTACGTGCATAGAACCCTCCCTTATAAAGCCCATTACGTACTGTTTGGCTGGACACCCTTCGTCCTATTGCCAAGAGCAACTGCCTTTGCAGATGCGTAGCATTCTCTATTCTGTTTCGACTGGCTGTTAACCGTATATACCGGTCATCAGTTGCTGTAGTGGGGCGTGGCCGACCTTGTCCTGATCGACGTCTAACATTTCCTGCTACTGGGAATCGATTCCACAGCCTTGCAACACTTCTGACGACACCAACATCTTCTGCGACACTACGTTGTGTTTGCCCGGATTTCAGCCTGCCTATAACAAGCCATGGCATGGATTCCGGTAAATCACGTTGTTGAGACATTTTCAAGTAACCTTGTCTCCAAAATAAAAATGTAAAAAAACTACTGCGCAATCGAATTTCACAGTTGCGGCAATAAAACGGACGTTTCTGAAACATGCAGATTTCTGCACTTATCTTCTTTTTCTGGTTTTTGGCGTCATTAACTTTAATTTGTTCACAAAATTCTCTTATTCCGTTTCCTAGTAGGCTTTGAATTAAGAATGATTCATTTTTCGTTACTTATTGGTATACATTTTTACGTAATTTTGTCGAAACCATGTGCTTCCCTAATTGTTTTGAGCAGTGTACTTCGTTCAAATTAACAAATTTAGAGAAACAGGTAAAACCGTTCAAACTATCCTCTGATGTCACGTTCATCAGAGGTCATTTTTGAACCGTTCATCAAAAAAAAAATGCCCATGTCTCTACGATAAGTAAGGAAGCGCAATAACACTAAGGGCTTCACAAACCAAAGACTGATTATGGGTCTAGCCCAAAGAAAGTAGGGGGGGGGAGGAGGAACAAGAATCTCTGCCCTAATGTGACAATCTGTCAAAGAGAATAGAAGTCCATTGCATTTTTGGTAAGAAAGTTATTGGTTCTGTCAGCTAATTTGGCGCTCATACTTAGCACAGGTAATTGGTGAAAGTTAACTTCGACTTTTGTCTCCTTCGGACTGTAGATTTCCATGGTCGTATTGCTTGTATTTTGTTCTCTTACTTCTGAATCAAAAGCTGATGTTAGTTTTTTTTTTTATGAGAAATAAAATGATCTTTAGGACATATTTGCAGTTACTATAAGGTATACGACACATTTGCAGTTAATATAAGGTATCAGTTATCTTACCCCAATTTTGGGGGTAAGATGGTGAAATGCAAACGCTTTCAAATTATTTATTTAGATAATTAGATTATTCATTTATTTTTATAGAGAAAAATTGTTTTACAATGCGAACCTTATTAATTTACCAATCTCACAAGTACATACGTTGTTGATGAAGTGATTGGTTAAAAACAAAGCTAATTTTATGTAAAATAAAGTTAAAAACTAAACGGCGTCCTCCTTCAACCTACCCTAGTAGAAAAATATTTTCAACGGGAAATAATTTTGGTAGAATGATTTCTTTAAATATTAAAGTATGCGGTTCATATAAGCTTTGCGCGAGCTAAAAATAAAATTTCAAATTGCTTGTCAACCACTTACTTGAGATTCTCAGCACTAAATTCCTTCTCCAGGAACTGGTAAAATTGCTGCCTGCCTGCAGGATCCCGGAGAAGTTCTTGCAGGGAGAAGGCCCACCGCTTGACCCGCCTGGCGGATACTTCCTTGCTGTTGGGAGAAGTAAGCTAAATCATACACAAAAATATGCATTGCATTTTGTAGCACATTCAACAATAGATGTAGTATTAACTAAATGCACAACGAGAAACCGATTTCATGGGCAACCACAGAGGTAAGAGTAGACGGGCATGTGTTCGAAAAAGCGCACAAACAACGTTACCGCACAAGGAGAGGAGATCTGTTGTTGCATCCTCGTCTTCTACGCCTTTACCCGTCTGCTCCAAAATACGTGAGGTCAATGGTGGGCAGGGGCTTAATGTACAGAGTTGTGTATGTAGTTGCATTAGAAACTAGTCGATTGTGTTTCATCCTTCGATCTGCAGCTCATTTTCAGTCGATTGCGACAACATTTTGTAGTGTTTAATGTCAGAGAAAAATAGCTTGCTTTCTCTAAAAAAAAGTAGTCTAAATTTTTTAATAAAAAGCTATTTGAATATATTTTTAAACTTTCAATAAACGTTAAAAGTATCCTCATTTGCAAAAAAAAAAACTTCTTGCCACACCAGTGTCCACAGAAGTTGATACACGTTTACAGTAAAACTAGCCACGAATCTTTCACGTATTTTTAAAATACATTCATTAACATAATTCATTTACGTTTCTTCATTTATTATATATTCCTTCATCTTTCAATTTTCCTATTCATTCACTAATTTATTCATTTGTTCATTATTTCTCATTTATTTATTAGTTTGTAGTTTCTTTATTTATTCATTAATTCATTCATTTGATGAAAAATATTTTTCATTGTCAAACAAAAAATATTTCGTAAACATATTTTTATTTATCTTGCCCTATTCACGGAACAAATTAAAAAAATTCCACTTATTTTTTAAACATACTGCTAAAAGTAAAAAATAATATTTTGATATAGTGTTAAAATCCTAGATTTTAACATTATCTAAAATCTAGGATTTTAACATGTAGGTTTTATCACAAAATGCATTGCTCCTCCTTTGTATACTGAAATTTTCAGAACTAATTTCTAATTTGTTGATTCTGAAAAAAAGTGAAATAGTCTTCTTAACTATTTCAGTTTGAAAACATTCCCCCCACAAATAGAAACAAAAAAGAGAGTTTTCATTTTTTAAACTCTATTTAAACTCTTTTCTCGAAATTAAAAAGTATGTATTCAATTAAGTAAAAAAAAAAAAAAAACCATTTAAAAAAAAAAACAAATTAAAGTATAAGAGAGGAAAAAGAGTTCCTTTCTTAAGAAAAAACTTTCTTTTCTCTTAAGAAAAAGAGCTCCTTTTTTCTTAAAAGAAAAGAGCTCCTTTTTTCTTAAGAGAAAAAAGCTCTTCATATCTTTCTTAAAACTTTTTTAATCAATTTTATTAGCACTTTTATGTACGTTCTCTCTTTTTGCGCGTATCTTAATATAAAATTTCGACTTTTTACAAATGTATTCAATTAATTTAAAGCACATAAGAAAATATTTACCATTTTATTTCAATTAATTTCTCAACGTACATGAAAAAATGAATAGTATCTATTTCTAATTTTATGTTCCTCCTCACAGATATACCTTACTCTGTGTCATTTACGACGTATTTCATCAGTTGAGAAAGGAAGAATACCATTCAATATATTTTGAAACTAATAATGTTCCTTCCCATTGCCCAAACCCATTGCTCTCTCCCTCCCTCATAACAAAACACACACTCGCAGATTTGTTTTTGGAACATTTCGCAAATGTCGCTTCAAAATGAAAATACACTAGTGGGAAGTGAAATTGTTAAAATAAATTCATTTTTCAAAATGAACAAATTAGGAATGTATTTTTGCAGAGTATTTTGAAAATTACAGCACATGAAGAGCTCATAATGTTATATATATATATATATATATATATATATATATATATATATATTAACACAAACAAAGTAGTTGAAGAATCATATAGAAAAGAAAAATAAATTTGACCACACAGGTCAAAAGGCGCCTGTGGCAGCTCTTTGAAACTGGTAGCAGACATATTTTTAATTAGAGGTATAAAACTTTGCGAAAAAATCTTGTTAAAAACAGAAGTAAAGAGAAAATTCCCAAAAGACCCTGGGGCCTTCATTAGGGGGACTCCCCTAGGGTAGGGAAAAGTGAAGTGAGATGTTTCTAGCAAGTTGCAGGCAAAACGCCTAAAAAGACGCAACTTTTAGCCCCCGACATCTCACAAACAAGCATTAGGTCACTAGAAGTCCAATTCATTAATGCATAAACATGAGGGAATACAATTCGAAAGACACCATATATAATCAATAAAATTCAAATAAAACTGACAACATGAAATACAAAAACAAGAATTTACAATCAACACTGTAAGAACTACCAACCTATGGCTTCTTCAAAGTGCTACTGATAAGACTGTTTGTCAAATTCGCGGGGTAGCAGTTTTCAGTTAAAGTTACAATTAATTGTCTTATTGCTGAGTCTATAGACTCATCAATAAGACGATTCTCTCATGTTTATGCATTAATGAATTGGACTTCTAGTGACCTAATGCTTGTTTGTGAGATGTCGGGGGCTAAAAGTTGCATCTTTTTAGGCGTTTTGCCTGCAACTTGCTAGAA
Source organism: Uloborus plumipes (assembly GCA_038373865.1). Classification (NCBI taxonomy): domain Eukaryota; kingdom Metazoa; phylum Arthropoda; class Arachnida; order Araneae; family Uloboridae; genus Uloborus; species Uloborus plumipes. The sequence goes on along the minus strand of JAXGGA010018025.1, from coordinate 3,366 downwards.
ATATCTCACTTCACTTTTCCCTACCCTAGGGGAGTCCCCCTGATGAAGGCCCTAGGGTCTTTTGGGAATTTTCTCTTAACTTCTGTTTTTAACAAGATTTTTTCGTAAAATTTTATACTTCTAATTAAAAAATTTTCTAATTTTTTATTGAACATACTTTTGTTAGAATGGATAGTAAATAAATTAATTAATGATTGAATGAGATATGAATAAATCGGTGAATGATAAATTAATGAATGAATGACTGTGTTAGAATAAACAAATGAATAAACAAATGAAGTAAATTTTCACTTAGCCCCATTGACTTTGCCTTATATGCACATGACAAATTGCACGATACACTCACTATCAAATAGGCCTAATATGTATTTATTCAATATATAATGTTCGGAGTCTCAGTATGTCTTCATACTTGAAGTGTATTACAAGAATGTTAATGAAGGAACGTAATGATTTTATAATAACATTTTTTTTTACATTTTTTTATTTGCCACTAAATATGACAATATCAGTATCAAAGTTGCGAAATTGTTTGTACTAACATGTACTACAATTTTCAAAGGGCACTATTTTCTTTCAAATATCAATTGCACGTTTAATAACATATTTAAATATTATCGGATAGATGACACTTCTGTCCAAGTAAAACCTTCCATTTCACTGTCTTACAGTCCCATCTTCGTACCTTGTCTCTTTTTATTACTTTAGAGGACGTATTTAAAATCCTTTTTTAATGAATGAACTTATCTTTAATTAACCAAATATTTATTATTTGGTAATAAAATAATGAATAAATTCGTTAAAGTGTAATGATAGTAAATATTTAAAACTGTAAGTGTTTAAGTAAACTGGAAAATGTAATTTGTTCTTTCTTTCTTTTTGCTTCCTACATTTTTTTAAAAGTTAACTGGGCTTTTTGAAAACGTTATAATAGATGTAGCATTAAATTAACATCCCACTTAATATTATTTAGTAAAATGTAACATTTCAGTAAAAATCCCTTCTTGTTCTCCAAAAAAGATACAACTTTTGCAAATGAATATAAAGAGTTTCTTGCTCAAAAAAAAAAAAAAAAAAAAAGCAAGATTTTTCTACGTAAAGAGAAATAAATAAAAGAATAACTCTTTTTACTCCAAAAAGGCTTCCAGTTTTTTCTCCTTTGTTTCGATTTGTATAAGCTTAGAATACATATTCGCAGCGGCGTTTGGCATGTTATCTCAACACTTTAATGCAATAGAAATATAATTCAGTGAAGCAAAAAAAGTCACTGGTAACTGTTTGAAGGTGTTACTAAGCATGATAGATTTTGCAGGCGATAAATTAAATTTATTTTCAGTCATGTCAGCAATTTGGATTACAAAAATTTAAAGACGATGTTTAGTTTTTTAAAGTAATTTTATTTCCTTATTCGTTTAAGTTTTAAGTGCTATAAAGTTTCACACATAATATTTTTTTTTTTTTTGCAGCATTATAAATTTCTTAAAAAGTGTTAAAAAATGAAATTTTGTGTGCTGCGTTGATTTTATGCTACAAGAGAACAACCATAAACAAATAACATTTTGAAAAAGGCTCTTTAACTGCAAAAAATGAGCTGTTGTTTTTAAAGTATAAAACTGGCAGCCGAGGTTCTAATTTAAAACTATAAACTGCACAGTAATAAACTGTAAAACTAGCAATTTTGCTGTTTCTAACTGTAAAGTTAGAAATTTTACAGTTTATTGCCGTAAAATTTTGCTGTATTATCCTGTAAAAATAACAGTATAATACTGGCAGCAGAGGTTCCAGTTTAAAACTGTAAAATACACGGGAATAAGCTGTAAAATTAGCAATTTTACAGTTTAGTACTGTAAAGTTCGCAATTTTACAATTTATTGTTGTAAAATTAGCAATTTTTATAGTTTGTTACTATAAAATTAACTGTATTATACTATAAAAACAACATTCATTTTTTAGTGTTGAAAGTATCATTGAAAGCGAATATTTCTCTGAAAAAGTTTATGACTGGAGGTCACTCACTTAAAATGACTATTTTTTCTTTGTTTCGTATGGAATAAATCAGTGAAAATACAAACAATAGGAACCGACGGTCATTTTGACCGTTGCCCGTTTGAAGTATACTTAAAATTTGGTCAGAAACTAAATGAGATAAATTTTTTTGCGGAAAATATTCATAAATCTTTACAAAGCCAAAGCACATCAAAAGGATTAGTTAAAACAAAAGATTTTGAGAGTATTCTAAATTAGTTTTCGGTCAAAATGGCAGGTCTGTCCCATAGAGCAGATATTAGTAAATGGAGGGAGCAGGTCCAATCATTTGCTCAGGAAAAGCTGAAGCAAAGATACCAATTCACATGGTTCAACATCTGTGAATGAGAGACACGTTCTGCGTAAAAAAAGTGAAAGAAAAGTATCTTAAAGTAGCGCAGTACGATTGTAGGATATTTTTGTAGAATGGAACTGGATAAGTTAACAATGTGTGTTTTTCCCCTTGTTCTTAAATTTTTATTTAAAACCAAAAGCGTCAAGTTAATTTGCTATTTAGCCAATTTTTCATACAGAATGATATATTATGCATCAGTTGTCTTAATTCACACATACTTACGTTTGCTTTTCCATTTCCCAATACTCCGTACTGTCCGAAATCCATGGATTCGAGTACTCAGGAGGCACCAGAAATGGATCATATTCCTGATACTGTTCGAAATAGTTAATGTACCTTTTGAGAGAAAGACAGGGAAAAAAAAATCTTGATAAATTTCAATAAACTGAAGTAGACTGTAACAGTTGTTCTTACAATGCAAAGATTTTTTGCGTGGACAATTTCGGCATTTTTCAACTATACGTAAGTCGCTTAAGCCTTTTTCCAACTAAAGATAAAACCTAAGATATTTTGCTTATTCACTAATGTTATTTGACGATTCAAAGATAATTTGCACAGGTTGACCCAACTTTGAGCTTTTCTTTAGTTTCAAAGGTTTATTAACAAATACAGTAGAGTCTCGAAAATCCGAAGTAATTGGGGCTCACACGGGCACAGGACATTTCCGCCTCAACGTAGGACATTTCCGCCGCAAAATTTATCTCTATCATCCCCCTCATGAGACATTTCCGCCGCGTCTCTCCCCGCCGTTTCTGTACGACAGGACAAATCCGCCGAATGAGCTGGTAGAGTGTAATATTTGGCGAAATAAAATTGGCGAAGTTTAAATTGATTTACACTGCATTGTGTGTGTGTGTGTTTTTTTTTTACTTCTTTGCAATTTCCCCCTAATATAAGTAGTCCGGGAATAAATTCCGCTTTTTTGATTTGGCCTTTGTCGCCAAATGAAGATGCGTCGCCAAGAATGAAAATTTTAAACCAGTAAC
>JAXGGA010018024.1:0-22971 GCA_038373865.1 Uloborus plumipes | reverse complement strand
ACCCCCTCAGGGGGGCGATCGCCCCAGGTTGGGAATCACTGGGTTAGAGGGTAACGGGAGAGGAGAGATCTCTATACCAAAATTTTGAATTCCTAAAACGCCATTTTAGGCAATTGACCTCGTTGTTAGAGAAAAGGCAAGTCTTCCAGAAATTTTCGGAAATTTATCAGAATATAGACACAGAAATTTACTATTCCTCCAGAAGCGCTCTTAAGCTGAAGTCATAATATTGTAATTTTAAGTTATCTTTGATGATGGGGACATTTGGGGAGGAGGAAGGGGAGTTATCGCATGATCTCACCTGGAAATGTTCCGCAACTTAAAGTCTAACAGTGGAATTTTTGGATCTTTTTGGTCTTTGTCAAGGAGGTTATGATAACCTTCTGATTCCGTGCTTCTTTTTAATTAGTTGCCCTTTGAAGTTGGCAGTCGGGGCACGGGTTTCGAATTTCCCCCATAAATCTGGCACTAGAAAGCACCTATCCTTTCGTTACGCCACTCGTGAAAAGATTAAAAATTGCCATCCACCTCTAGCTATGCGGGACGGTTTGCTATAACCTCTCGTACGTTTTCTTTTTTAAGGCAAAAAGCTCAGAAATAATCTTGATTCAGTGTGTTTGTTGATTTTTGGCTGAGGGCCTTATGGGTCCCCTTACATAAACGCCCCTGGAAAACTCATCGGGTGAAAAATGCTCTTATGTTTCCTTTTAACTTACGTGCTTGTACAACTGATATTTTACGTTTCATACTGGCAACTGTAAACATCGGTAGTGTTTTCCAGGAATACATTTCATTGTTGATGAATTTTAATAAGCCCGCCCCCAAATAAGTAAGTAAATACCTTAACTACCCCTTAAATGGGAGACCCCAGTACAATAAGGCCCTGCGAAGGGCCCCTATAGCCATAATATTTAAGTGGCGATAATCATTTAGAATTTTGACGTTGAGGCAGGCCGATTATGCTTTTTTTTCTTTTTTCTTTCTTTTTTTGAGAATAGAGTATAAGTTGCCGTAGGTACGACGCTGGATTTAAGATGTTTAAATCGACAGATGTTTAAATTTTTCTAATAATTTACCTGACAGTAGTAGTTTTGGGAATGTATCTGATAACTTCAATAGAATAATAGAAATGTCAAAAGATTCAGAAAGTTCTCCTACATCATAAATTGAACTAATCGTAGCAAAATACTTTCAAACAGATTAAACAGTTAAATATTGCCAATTATCTTTTTATTTTGATATAGTTTCTTTTAACTTTACCTTATAAAGGCGAAAATAATTTGTTGGCGCGGGACCCCTTGTTCCTACATCATAAATTGAACTAAACGTAGCACCATACTTTCAGACGGATTAAACATCAGTTAAATATTGCCAAATAGCTTTTTATTTTGATATAGTTTCTTTTAACATTTACCTAAAGGCGAAAATAATTTGTCGCCACGGGGCCCCTTGCTCCTACATCATAAATTGAACTAAACGTAGCGCCATACTTTCAGACGGATTAAATATCAGATAAATATTGCAAATTACACTAGTTGACAAATTTTCACTTTTTTTCCCTAACAAAGATGAAATTAACTGTATTTGACTAATTTTGCAGTGTAGAATTCAAAAATAATAGTAAAAAAGCTGTAGCACGTACAGTTTTTTTGTTATGAATTTCTAAAAAGTACTGAACATAACTGAAAAAACATATTAAACACACCTTTTTTCAAGAGGAAAAGATCATAATATTAACTCCTAACTTTTTGTGAAGTTTCAAGAGAGACTCAAAGTTTAAAATCATGACCACTAATAGCAAAGATGGGGTTCTTAGGGGGGTGTACCCCCTCAAAATGAGCAAAAAATCACCAAAAATGATCTTTCCATTCTTGTTTTTTCAAAATGACGTTTTAAAAAAAATTTCAACGTAAAATCAGAGGATAGGACCCCCTCCTATGATTCCTACAACCGAAAAAATTTTCGCACTGTAAACAAAAAAAATTTTAAAAAATTAAAAACCGATTTTATGACTGTCGCATGCTAAATACGAGACGCATCGCAGGTCTTCAGAAAGACGTCGTATTCTGCCTGGTTCTTATGTAAAATTATCTCCAAAATCCAAATATGGCCCCTTTCCTCTCCATCACTCTCCACTTTTTGCCGAAGCCCCCCCCCCCTTTCTGATTCCAAGCCGTAAATACTTTAGCTCGTATTTAGCTTGCGTCAGTCATAAGAACGTTTTTTTTTTTTTTTAATTTTATTTTACAGCGCGAAAATTTTTTTGGGCATAGGAATAATAGGAGGGGGTCTTATACTCTGATTTTACACTAGAAAACAATTTTAAAACGTCATATTAAAGAAACCAGAATAAAAAGATACTTTTTCATGATTTTTTGCATATTTTGAGGGGATACACTTCCCTCGTCCCCCCCTTTTTGTTTGGTGGTCATGATTTCGGACTTTGAGTCTCCCTTCACCTCCAAAAAGATTTAGGAGGTAATATTTTGCTCCTTTTCCCTCCAAAAATAGGCATTTGGTGCGAAAATCATAAAAAATAGTAAAAAATTATTTTTTTATATTACGAAAAATTGAGACGTGGTGGGACTTTTTTACTTGCAGGTATTTAAATAACTGTATGAATACGTAATAAAAATAATAATTTGGTTGTTGTTAGTGAACCACTGTCGACCAGTGTTATCTTCTCATTTTGATATAGTTTCTTTTAACATTTACCTAAAGGCGAAAATAATGTGTCGGCGCGGGGCCCCTTGCTCCTACATCATAAATTGAACTAAACGTAGCACCATACTTTCAGACGGATTAAACACCAGGTAAATATTGACAATTATCTTCTTATTTTGACATAGTTTCTTTTAACATTTTCCTAAAGGCAGAAATAATTTGTCGGCGCGGGGCCCCTTGCTCCTACACCATAAATTGAACTAAACATAGCACCATGCTTTCAGACAGATTAAACATCAGTTAAATATTGCCAAATAGCTTTTTATTTTGATATAGTTTTTTTTTTAACACTTACCTAAAGGCAGAAATAATTTGTCGGCGCGGGGCCCCTTGCTCCTACAGCATAAATTGAACTAAACGTAGCCCCATACTTTCAGACAGATTAAACAGCAGTTAAATATTGCCAAATAGCTTTTTATTTTGATATAGTGTTTTTTTAACATTTACCTAAAGGCAGAAATAAGTTGTCGGCGCGGGCCCCCTTGCTCCTACAGCATAAATTGAACTAAACATAGCACGATACTTTCAGACAGATTAAACATCAGTTAAATATTGCCAAATAGCTTTTTATTTTGATATAGTGTTTTTTTTAAATTTACCTAAAGGCAGAAATAATTTGTCGGCGCGGGCCCCCTTGCTCCTACACCATAAATTGAACTAAACGTAGCACCATACTTTCAGACAGATTAAACAGCAGTTAAATATTGCCAAATAGCTTTTTATTTTGATATAGTTTTTTTTAACATTTACCTAAAGGCAGAAATAATTTGTCGGCGCGGGTTCCCTTGCTCCTATAGCAGAAATTGAACTAAACGTAGTACCATACTTTCAGACAGATTAAACAGTTAAATATTGCTAAACAGCTTTTTATTTTGATACATATTTTTTTTTAAACATTTACCTAAAGGCAGAAATAATTTGTCGGCGCGGGGCCCCTTGCTCCTACATCATAAATTGAACTAAACGTAGCCCCATACTTTCAGACGGATTAAACACCAGGTAAATATTGCCAATTATCTTCTTATTTTGACATAGTTTCTTTTAACATTTTCCTAAAGGCAGACATAATTTGTCGGCGCGGGGCCCCTTGCTCCTACACCATAAATTGAACTAAACATAGCACCATGCTTTCAGACAGATTAAACATCAGTTAAATATTGCCAAATAGCTTTTTATTTTGATAGTATTTTTTTAACATTTACCTAAAGATAGAAATAATTTGTCGGCGCGGGGCCCCTTGTTTCTACAGCGTAAATTGAACTAAACGTAGCACCATACTTTCAGACGGATTAAACACCAGGTAAATATTGCCAATCAGCTTTTTATTTTGATATAGTTTTTTTTTAACATTTCTCAAAGGCAAACATAATTTGTCGGCGCGGGGCCCCTTGCTCCTACAGCATAAATTGAACTAAACGTAGCACCATACTTTCAAACAGATTAAACATGAGTTAAATATTGCCAGTTCGCTTTTTATTTTAATATAGTTTTTTTTCTCATATAAAGGCAAAAATAATTTGTCGGCGCGGGGCCCCTTGCTAGAGCGGGGCCCGATTGGGAAAAATCGGTCCAATTGGCCTAAGACCGGCCCTGCATACGGATGATAACCTATAAATATTACTGAAAATTAATTTCGGTGATAAGTACGTATTTTTTTCTTTTTGATAATATCCCTGAATTCATTGAACAGTTATTTCATAATCCGTGAAAATTTAGAGGGCTAGAGGGTTCCTGGGATTTCATGGGCCTAAAGAAAGAAGCTGACTAGCTCCCCTAATGAGCACACTTGGGGGATCTAGAGATATGCCCCCCCCCCTCCCCAAAAGGCATGAAGATCGTCTGCAAAAAATGCTTTCTTAAAAAAGCAATTGTAATCATCTCTGTGTTCCGAAGAGAATAATGGGGGGGAGGGGGATGAAGAGGCATTCATGGTTTTCCTCTGACAAATGTTCAAAACTGACGCCGAAATTCAGACAATTTTTGGAAAATAAAAGGAAGAGATTGGAGGTTCCCTTTCCTTTTTTTTTTTCCTTCAAAATTCCAGTCAGCTTTTATCAGTAATTGGTAATATTAGATATCTGGGATATCTTTCGAAAATTTCCAGAAATTTAAGCATTAAAAACACAATTAAAGGCAAACTTTCGAGACTTTAAGATAATGGGAATGTTCTATAGCTCTCTTCGGAAATTTTTGGACTAAGAGTTCTAAAAAATTTGGTTACTTGCTATGTTTGGTGACGTTAGGGGAGATAGGGGTTTGGTTGCCTACTTGGTATTTTTTTTTTTTTTTTGAAATTTAAGTCGTTGAGAAGCAATATTATTGACTATTTTTGGTGATATTAGAAAGCCCGGTAGTTTCCATGAAATTTTTTGATAGTGAAATCTTACAGACGCAATTTTAGGTAATGTTTGATAACGACAATTGAAAAGGGACAAGGTTCTTTCCCGAAATTTCTTTGAAAACTAAACAAAATCAATGCTACATCTTTGGGAAGGAAATACAGTGCGTTTCGAAATGATAGGTCCACCAGTAAAAACGAAAGTTATGCTGGTAAAAAAGGTTGTATTGTGTACAAAGTACTATTTTATAAACTACATTACTTCATTCAATGTAAAATAGCTCATAAATAATTTACAAATAATAGGAATAATGAGGGAAACTAAAATTAGATGAAACAGCCGTTTCAAAAAGATAAGTCCACTGAACCAAGCATCAAATAAATGTTGAATTAATAAGAATTTTTTCTGATTTTTTTTCTGAATAAGCTCATAAATCCTATTTGGCATGGTTTCTACAAGTTTTTGCAAACAATTTGTCCTGATTTTTGACCCGGAGCTTCGGAGGAAATAGCCCTTTTTAAATCTGCAGTAATGTTGTAATGCCTTCCGCCTGCATACACCGCTCTTGCAAGTATACTTCACATGTTTTCTACTGGATTCAGATCGGGGCTGTAAGATGGCTAATGGATAATCTGTACAACATTATCTAGAAACCATTCAAAAGTGGATTTTGGAGAGTGCAGAGGAGCATTATCCGGTTAGAACATGAAGAATGGGCCCCCAATGGGATCTGATTGTGGAAGATAATATTGTTCAAACAGCTTGTTATAGCCAGCAGCATTCAAACGATTATCTACAAATGCTATATCAGTTTTTCCTGTCCCCCTGAATCGAGTACACACCATAACGGAACCACCATCAGCTTGCCTCTTCGAGAATGTCTGTCTATCGTTACGCAGATCGTGCCAGTAATAATGTCAACTATCTGGACCATCCAGGTTGAATTTCTTTTGATCACTGAATATCACACGATGCCTATCTTGTTTCCAGAACATCACTTTCTGCCCGAATTTCAATCTCTTTTCTTTGTGCTTTTTAGTCAATTTCGGAGCCGCTTTCCTTTTCCCGTAAACTAAATTGCCAAACTTCTTAACCGCTCTGTGGACTGTAGATTTTGATATTGAAGGGTTTAGTTGTTTGGCCAAAGTGGTTATGCTCATTATTGTCAGATTTTAGGTCCCTTACGATAGTGCTTCGTTGTCAGGGTGTCACTTCTGATGGGCGGCCAGATGATTTTTTACTGCTATAAACATTTCTAAACAGAAAAAAAAATGTTTGAAACAATTTGCGATCTGTTTAAAAGCTTACCAATTTCTCGATTCGATTTTCCAGACTGTTTAAATGCATCAATTTTCCCCTTCTCAACCAGCGAAAGACTGCAACAACAACCCGTTTTGTTTGACTACAAAGTGCTGTTCAGATATGTTTAAATACCTTCACAGCAAGCATAATCCCGTAGTAAGACTAAGCAACAATACTTATGCAAATTTTTGGAAATAAACGTGGTTGGGGCAAAATTTCTGAAGGCGGACCAATCTTTTTGAAACGGTCTGAAAATGAAAATTTGCATCAGATAAGAAGAAATGATTTATTTTAAAGAAATTTCATCAAACATAGTTCATCAGACAATTGCAGATATATAATCACTATCCAAAAAAGTGATTCTTATTCTCAATTAAGAGTCGAAATTTTGAAAAATAAGGGTGGACCTATCATTTCGAGACGCACTGTATTTGTGGACTATCTAGCTGAAATTTCTAAAAGCGAACCTTTACTGTACTGTAAGGGCCCTGCTCCACATTGACGTAGAGCAGAAAAATAAAGCAGAAACGTAAAATGGATTAAATAGTGTTCCTATGGAAAGTACCCGGATTTTCGGTTTCTGCCTTCGGTTTCGGTCGCATTTTCTGCTGATGTGGAGCAGGGCCCTAAGGGTAAAGGTAAAGTTCGGGATTATCCTCAGAAAGTTTTCGTGCTTCAAATGACGTTAAGGAACTTGAGAAATTCGGGGCTCTCTGGAAATATTTCGATCTTGCACTCTGAAACACACAGATGTAGCCTATCTTTAGGCAGTTTCATAATGATAAATGGAAGAGAGCATGGGCGGATTTAGGATTGAGTTCCGGGGGGAGGGGGGGGAGTTTATTATTATTTTTTTGAGTAAACAATAGTTTAAATTATTTACTTACCTGCTATACTTCGCAGCAACTTAACTTGGCAGTGACGTCACTACGGGCGGAGCCAATAAGAGCTCACAAGCAGTCAGCGATCTCCTCTTATTCGCCAAGTAGGCTGTGACGTTTTATCTAGCTCGTTTTTCATAGGCTAACGTCACGATGTTTTTGTCAAGAAACGTTGCATTTTAGTATAGTTTTTATTTCATTTTTCGTACTGTTTGGAAAATAAGTCAGCTTTCACGATTTTATACAGATAATCGGCTTTTTTTTTCATTTTTTTCACGATTCTACTGATCAGTTTTAGGCTTTTAGCAATTTATCAAAAAACTAGCCATCAAGACTGATAGATTAGCCGCATTGTTTATGACTGCAATAGCATAACTTAAACTAGTAAAAATTAAAAATTAAGGCGAAAGCTCTTTAAAAGGGAAGATTAAAAAACCAAAACGAATATTTTTGCCCGAAATCTCTGTCGATGCGCTAATAACCATTTCATTGTACATTTAGTTACGAGCCAATATTTAGAAAAGTGCCAATTTGAAGTTGGAGTTTTCTGAAATAAAAATTTTTTTGCAGAAAAAAACTAATATTGGATTTTAAGTCTAAATTGGGTCTAAATGCAAGAAAATAAAAGGGGGGAGGTCAAGGAAGTTATTTACCCCCTCCTTAGATCACTCACTTTTAAGCCGTTACAGATCTGATGAATGTTACAGATCTGATGTTAATATGAGCTACATATTTGAGTTAATGCTTTCAGTCTTCGTTAACATCTTTAAATATGATATCATTTCCTTGCATTTTTAACATAGAATTAAGATAATTATATTAAAATATATATATTAGGCTAAAAAAATCAAATTTCATTATAAAAAAGCATTTCTTGGAAATAAAAATGAGCGATAAGGTTTTTAGATAAAATAAATTATGAGATTACCAAATCCAAGATAATAAAACATTTGTTTTGTTTTGAAACAACACACAACTTCAACTTTTTCAACACACAACTCTGCTGCTTGCTTTTCTTTAATTAGTTGCAGGAAATTTAATTTCTTGATCAGAAATTCAAATTTAGCATGCTAGTTATTATCTAGTTATTTAGCGAAGTTATGAGAAATTGAAGCACAAAAAATAAATAAATAAATAAATAAAATAATTATAATTAATTAACTTAATTTCTGCAATGTCAATTTTTCTTATTTTACAAACTTCTATTGTTAGGTCATACAAACCACAAATGAAGTAATTGTACTAAAACTCATTGCTTTTCATTTTTTAAGAACAAAAATATTCAATATACAGGGTGTCCACTCCAATCGTGGACCAATAGCTAATTTCTAAACCGTTAGAGATAAGCATACAGTTCATTTAGGAAAAAATCTCTAAATTACGAAAGGAATTTTGGGTCTATGAAATGTTTTTCAAAAAATCAAATTTTGAAAGAGTTACGAAATTTAAATTTTTATACAGCCCCCCAGTCCTATCAATCATATTTAGTAAAACGTTCTTGACACTGCAACGTTTAAAACTAAAAAAAAATCACTCTTCTACCACAAAAATTGACCGAGTTATGACGTTTTGAAAAATCAAGATTTTGAAGGATTTCGCATACGGTCCCTTAAGCCATCTCTCGATGACGTCATGAAACAATGCAAAATCTTGATTTTTCAAAACGTCATAACTCGGTCAATTTTTGTGGCAGAAGAGTGATTTTTTTTTAGTTTTAAACGTTACAGTGTCAAGAATGTTTTACTAAATATGATTGATAGGACTGGGGGGCTGTATAAAAGTTTAAATTTCGTAACTCTTTCAAAATTTGATTTTTTGAAAAACATTGAATAGACCCAAAATTCCTTTCATAATTTTGAGATTTTTTCCTAAATAAACTATATGCTTATCTCTAACGGTTTAGAAATTAGCTATTGGTCCACGATTAGAGTGGACACCCTGTATATGGCTAAAACCTGTGATTTTTGCTTTTTAGCCTACTTTCCCGTTAAAAATAAAAGAAAGACGAAAAAAGTATTAAAATTGGCTTAATGCATCTAAAAAATATCGCCAAGTCCAAAAAATATCGCCAAGTCCAAAAAATATCGCCAAGTCCAAAAAATATCGCTATGTTAAAAAAATAAAAAAGGTAAAATGAATATCGAAAAATTAAAAATTTGAAAGTAGGGTATTGAGATGGGGAATTTGTGTGTCGGTCTGTTGTCTGTCCCCCCCCTAATAACTTTTGAATGAATATTCCGATTTGGACAAACTTTTTTTTGTTGGAAAGATCTCGGCGAGTACAGCTCATTCCCATATTTGATTTTTCGATTTGAACAATTTTGGTTCAACATTGAACCGTTCAAGCAACCTTCTCCCCCCCCCCTAATCACTTTTGAATGAACATTCCGATTTGAACGAACTTTTTTTTGTTGGAAAGATTTCGGCGAGTACAACTCATTCCCATATTTGATTTTTCGATTTGAACAATTTTTGGTTCAACTTTGAACTGTTCAAACAACCTGTCCCGCGATGCTAACTTTTGAGTGAACAGTCCGATTTCAACAAACTTTTTTTTGTTCGAAAGATCTTATCAAGGATACTTCATTCCCGTATTTACATTTCCGATTTGAACAATTTTTCGTTCAACATTGAACCGTTCAAGCAACTTTTCCCCCCTAATAACTTTTGAATGAACATTCCGATTTGAACAAACTTTTTTTTGTTGGATAGATCTCGGCGATTACAGCTCATTCCCATATTTGATTTTTCGATTTGAACAATTTTGGTTCAACATTGAACCGTTCAAGCAACCTTCTCCCCCCCTAATAACTTTTGAATGAACATTTCGATTTGAACGAACTTTTTTTTGTTGGAAAGATTTCGGCGAGTACAACTCATTCCCATATTTGATTTTTCGATTTGAACAATTTTTGGTTCAACTTTGAACTGTTCAAACAACCTGTCCCGCGATGCTAACTTTTGAGTGAACAGTCCGATTTCAACAAACTTTTTTTTGTTCGAAAGATCTTATCAAGGATACTTCATTCCCGTATTTACATTTCCGATTTGAACAATTTTTCGTTCAACATTGAACCACTCAAGCAAGCTGTCACCCCTAATAATTTTTGAGTGAACAGTCCGATTTAAATAAACTTTTTTTTTGTTCGAAGGATCTCAGCAAGGATACTTCATTACAGTATTTAAATTTTCAATTTGAACATTTTTTCGTTCAACATTGAACCGTTCAAGCAACCTTTCCCCACCTAATAACTTCTGAGTGAACCATCCGAATGGAATAAACTTTTTTTTGTTTGAAAGATCTCGGAGAGGTTCATTCCCTTATTTCGCTTTTTGGTTTGAACCATTTTTCGTTCAATATTGAACCGTTCAGAAAAAAATTTAACATTAGCGTTTACGGGGAATTTAAGTTGAATGTTGATCCTGGAACTTAAAGTCGGATTTCCTTCAAACTAACTTTGTAAAAAAATGGTTTTGATAAATAATGTTTGTAAAGTACTTTTCTGAATAATCTTCTGTGAGGACTCTGATTCCGACTCCGACTCCACAAACATGGCGGAAATGCAGGTTCAGAAAAAAAATGACTGACTGTGCAGACGATTTTTTGTTTATTTATTCATTTGTGTTATTTTATTTATTACTATTATTTTTTTTTTGGCAGACGATTTTTTTTTGTAACAAAAGTGTTTCATTCAAGAGGGCATTTTATTCTTTATTTATATTTAACAACTGGCAACGGTTTAAAAGTGAAAATCGAGACATTTTATCGACGGACGAGTTTTTTTTTCCTTTCTTTGATAAAATGTGTTTTGATGTATTTTGTACTTTTAATTTTTTTTTTTTTTTTGAAAACGATTGAGGAATTTTTCTACTGAAGAACTGTAACAGTTGCATTCTTTAAAAGGTGCGACAAAACTTCATTTATTCATTTATTTACTTTTTATGTCTCTATTTCATCTGATGAGAGGGGTATATTTTGCTTTTAGAAATCAGCTTTAAGTGCTAAAAAGGTATGTTTGACATAATGTTTAGTCTCAGATGATCAAGAGAATAATGATCAGATGCTAGAATGCCGATGTCGATGTACGGGAAAGTAGGCTCGTTTAGTTCTTGACAGAACTTCTTGTGATAATTCTGAAACGTGTGAATTAGTTCTGAAACATATTCGCTGTTTTTCAATGTTACCGCTCTGACTGTTACCGATCTGACAAACTGACAAAGTTTTTTTTTTTATTTCCGAGTCGATCGCACTAAACCAAAATCAAACACGTGGTTTTTTCACTTGTAATAAAGGACTATACTTATATACGAGGGTGAATCAAATATAAACGAGACTTTTGGACTTGCGCGCGCAATAGTGACGGAAGAACGTTCCGCTGTTATTGGCAGGTAGGTTGGTTTGTCAGGAGTCGGGGAAGCACGTGATTCATCATCATAGACTCGCTCAGTGTCCATCGTTACGATGTCCAAGCAGGAGGTACCTCCCTCTATTGCGCAACGTATTGTTATCAAGTTTTTAGCTGCAGAAGGTGTAAAACCGGCCGAAATCTTGAGAAAATTGACTGCACAGTTAGGGGAAGAGACGCTGTCGCGAGCTAGAGTGTTTGCTTGGCATAAACAATTCGTGGAGGGCCGTGAACGTGTTGAAAATGAGAGCCATGACCGCAGACCCAGCACCAGCATTACAGCGGGGCAACATCGACAGTGCTCGTCAACTTGTTGAAGGTGATAAGCGTCTAACAATTAATGCGACATACTACTGCAAAATTTTGACTGAGGTCAGACTTGCATATCGCCGCAAAAGACGAGACCTTCCGATGAGAAAAGTGATTCTCCTCCATGACAATGCTCGCCCCCCATACAGCAGCCCTGACCGTACAAAAATTGGAGCAACTGGGTTGGGAGACACTGGAACACCCTCCATACAGTCTAGACCTGCCTCCCTGCGACTTCCATGTCTTTGGTCCTCTCAAGGAAGTCACAAAGTCCACAGCGATAATGAGACTGAAGCATATGTGCGCAATTGGCTACAAACACGACCTGACTCTTTGGACCTGGAAGGAACTAAAAAGTTACCTATACGCTGGGAAAAATGTGTTTTTATATCATGAGATTATGTAGAAAAATAAACTATGATTGTTAGTGCGTTTAAAATCAAAATAAATATTTTAAAAAATAAGTCTTGTTTATATTTGATTCACCCTCGTATAAAATAATTTTTAAAATAATAAAAACTGCGCATTTTAGAGCGGTTACCGATCTGATGACTCAAATGACACACATTTTATAAAATCACTTTAAAAAATCTTACCTACAATTTTAGATGCAGAAATGCAAATTTTTAATTACGATTCGATAAAACATCACACCAGGTACTCAGTATCACGTGGTATAGGTGCAGGAAATGATTTTGGGAGCCTAAACATAGATCGGAAGTTATTGTTACCACTCTGACGGCGGAACTTGGGACACGCTTATTTCGCATCGGCTAGAAAATCAGAAATCGATTAAAACAAAAATGAAGTAAAATATTAACAAAGGGGTAAAAATAGAATCGTTTTTTGTGCAAGTGCGTTTTTTTGGGAAGTTAGAAAATGCGCACGACCAGTTTGCATGCTAAGCTTTGCTATTGGGGACACGTTACCGATCTGATTTTTGATGTATAAAAACAATATTTTCTGAAGAAAAAAATTTTTTTTTTCTGATGTTATTAGATGAAATGAAAGCAGAACCTTGTCTTCTTTCTGGGGAAAATTATTTTTTTAACTAGTTATTGAAATACTAGTGAAAATTTACTTGGGACTCAAATTGGCACTTTTCTAAATATTAGCTCTTACATGATCTTGAAGAAGAAATTTCAAAATTTATCAACATTAATTATGGTGACAGTTAGAAGTCATCATAAAAGTTGTTAATTGAATTATTAAACAATTTGCCAAGTCTATGTTACTTTTTGAAGCAGAATTTCGGGTGCACATTAAAGGAAATAATTACATGTTTTTATTTTCTGTGCCGGTCCATCGTTTTCAGAATTTTTTAATCGGGTTTCTGCAGCATTATAAAGGTTATCAAAAATTAATGGAGTAATTTCTTTTCTGATGAATATCACGGGACGCGGGAGCGTCCCGCCCCGCCAAGAAAACCAAATACAAGCCGCCAAGAAATTTCCGTCGCCAATAAAAATGTAAAAGAGCGACAAGGACTGTTTACGCGAGTAACCAAACCGGGGTTTTCACCCCTCTGTATCTCAGCCTCATAAAGATCCTTAGAGTTCATTTTTGGTATACTCAATCTCCAGCTGCCCCTGACGGCACATACTAAAGCAAAACATCCAGAACCCTCAGGGGGAGGGGTGATATATGTTATAAAATCGCTATTTTTCGCACTTTTTAAAAATTGTTTGACAGGGGTCCAGACTAAACGGTAACTCGGATTGAGCTCTCATTTTGCACCCACATTTATTTTGTCCCAAAGCTCGGCATAGGGGGTTTTTCGACCCCCCACCCCCTCCCCCTCGTTTTTATTTTTCGTATCTTTTCCCCCCGGGGGTCTTTAGTGTTGATTTTTGGTATGAATATTCTCGATGAGACATTGAGGACGTTTTCCCAAAATTTACCCCCCGGGGTCATCGCACCCCGGAGTTATTAATGCTTAAAATTGGACCGATTTCTATCTACTAGCTCTGTTCAACATCTGAGCATTTATGTTGTCATTGTTGGGCGGCGAGGAAAGAAAACTCAATGATTGAAATTTCATCTGTTGCCAGTTTCTATTTGTCTCTTCTCTACTAATAATAAAGCTGAAAGTTTGTCTCTCTTTCTTTCTTTCCTTCTGTCTGCCTGTTACGCGCGTAGCGCCAAAACCGTTCGGTCGATTTTCATGCCACTTGGTACAAAATTAGTTTGTAGCATGTAGTTTTGCACCTCGAAGCGATTTTTCGAAAATTCCATTTCGTTCTTTTTCTATTCGAATTCTTAGCGGAAATTCTATAAAATAGGGAAGAAATATTTCACACACATTTTCAAATCTTATGTCATTCGAAAGCTTGGAATTTTCTGCACAAAATGAAGTTTTTTCGAAGTTTCTACGATCATCAGGAGAGCTGTAACAATTATTTTTAGAATCCCGGAATTCAAGGCTTACCTTCAGTAAAGCAAGCCAAACGATTCTAAAATGGTTTTACTCGAGAATAAAATTTGTTTGAAAATAGAGATGAATGAATTATTTTATCAACGGAAATCAACTTTTCATGTTGTTACCATGGTTACGTGTTCATACTTATTTTTGTTTCGTTCTTTTTCCAGCGTTGCCAGACGTAGTATTTTTGATACTACGGTAGTATTTTTTTGGCCCAAATAAGGAGCGTAGTATTTTTCTGGCAACCCTGTTTCCAATATACTAATGACTTAATTAAAAGATTTGGCGGATTTTTTTTTTTTTTTTTCATTTTCATAGATTTCGCATTTCAGCAATATTGATTTTGGCAACGTTAGTAGGCGCGTCTATCGCCCATTTAGCGAGAAAGGGGTACCCAAAGGACAGAGATTAACCAAATATCGTATAAATTGCGACATTGCATCGATCTTTTTAAAGTGTTTTATTTTGGCAAATGTATTGTTTTGTTTTTAAAGCTAGGAAAGGAAACTTTCTTCTTCTTTCAAATTTTTGTAAGATTTCTGTTGGTTTCTGTGAGCAACAAAATTGTTCTTATTTTCTCTTTTGGCTTATTTTTGTACATCTCCCTTTGGGGTTGCATTCGAATGTCCCAAGGGGGTGTTTTACCCCCTTGGAGTAAATCAATCAGTGTTAATTTCAATGCAGACACTAGTGATATGAATTGGCGCGACCACTTGGCGATATATCGCCAAGCCTTCGGTCGCCAATTTGGGGATTAAAAAAAATTTTTTTTTTTTTGGTTCAATTTGGCGCTATTGGCGATATTTTGCGAAAAATCCACTGAATGATGTTAAAATCGGCGATATTTAGGAGATTAATAATTGTTAAACACTTTTTTTGATTGTTTCGTGGCAAACTAGGAGGAAGAAGTGTGGGGTCCATACCAGATTTTTATCTCATATACTTTGAAGGAATTATAGTTGAATTATAACTAAAATAGAACATTTTTTTTTTTTTTTTTTTGCAATATCAATTATTTTACAAATGAAGTTTTAATTTTATACCACGGGCAAAGCCGTGCGGGTACCGCTAGTTAACAAATAAAATATTTGTAATTGATTTTATTGCATAAGGCTTTTAAAAGGGATCTTCAATTTAGTTCATTTTAATATGAGATCGGCAGTAAGGGTTGGGTTTTTTTGTTTAAACTTTTAATTTAATCACTAGGTAACCCGTGCGGAATTCCGCAAAAAAAAAAAAAAAAAACTTCTAAACTTAAAATTTAATACGACAATTTTTATTGGCTTCATTTGCACAACATCGCCATCTACTGCCGTCGTTCTGACAACTTTTCAAAGAGATCAAAGACACGTTCACTTTTACAACTACTACAAAAGTGATACCCTATATTAAAATCAAATACCCAAGGCTACTACTAAACTAAATACTAACGTTATCGCAAAACTACCATAGTATTTTGAAACAATAAAAGTTACAATTAAGGTTTACCGAGCTAAGCCTTGGCTTGAAATGTCGCATTTAAAATTGATTTGAGCAACAATGTAACGATTTTGACAGTTGAGCAAAAAATTTAATTTTTTCAAACTTCAATCGCTTATAAGTCGCTTAAACGTGGATTTTCGAGATTCTCGTTACGCGGCGCTAGCGGAGAAACGTTCTAAAGAACGCATTTTTTTTAATCTTTCGAATGAAATCAAACTGGAGACGATACGACAATTATTTCGCTAGATAGAGTCAATTTTGTGCCCAAAAATTGAAGTTCGAATAAAAAACGAACCGACACTTTTTAGAGGGTGGGTCTAATTTTCGTCAATAGCCCGCGGGATAAGCTTCAAAATCATAAATTTTCTTGCAATTCGATAAAGAAATGAGCGAGTTTCGACCGGGTATAGGATTCGGCTTAGAGAAATAATATATGGAGATAGTATTGTTAGCAACTAGCTTTGTTTTGCGTCGGTTCGGGTGGTACATTGTGATTGATTTCAAATTTATCCTAGACCAGGGGTGGCCAACCTTTTTAGGGAAAGTGCCACTATCTGCAGAGAAAAAGCTCAGCTTGCCACATTGTATTTTTCCAACAAACTGAAATTTTTTTAAAATAAGTTAAAAATACATTTTAGGTTAGTTCGCTATGTAATTCTTACTCAAATGAAACATTTTCTCTCGTAAGTCTGAGCAATTGAAATCTAAATGATAATAAAGATAAAACAAGTCCGAACTGAAGAGTTATCGTTAATAAACACTTTTACAAGTTCTGTCAGTTGGCTTATGCTTAAAAAGAAACAAATAACATCATTCTATTCTAAAAATTAAACAGTCTGTACTTAATGCGGTTTATGAGCCTGTATCTTTTTTACCAATTCTTTAATTTTAGGATTAGTTCTTGAGAATCCTAAGAAGTTTAAGTGTTTTAAGTGCTATCAATTAATATTCAACGGTATTTAGATTTTTCTGCATTCATAACAAAAAATATTCGTTTAGAAGCGTATTTTGAACCAAATCTACAACAGCATCAGACGGCTAAAGTGTGCAAATGTGAAAAAAAAAAAAAATTGTTGGTACAAATTTCTATATAACGTGGATGACTTTCTTTTGAGGTAAGCTCTTATATTCGATTACCAATGCAAAAGGTCAGTAATTCTGATTTGGATTTCAGAAGAGTAACAAGTAGTGTCTTGCAGAGAAATAGACAAAGAATTTGAAAAGATCAAGATTTTTTTATGATCCTAAAAATCATCAAACCTAAAACTGAATGTATACTTAAAATAGGGGAAAATTATTAAATTAGGGTTCATACTTTCAGTATTAAATTTAATGTTTTATTCTTTTTTCTCAAAAGTAGAGAGAAAGAAACTGAAGTTTCATCATAAAAGAATATAGATGGCCTATACTGGTTTTGGAAACTTTTTTTGTACCATCTTAAATTTAACTTACTTGAAGGCCGGACAATAAGAGATGACATAGCTAAATTCATTTGCTATTCTTCATTCCTAAGCAAGTCCTCACTGCTTTCCTTCCAGACATTTTAAAAAACACACTCCCTAAAATTCTAAAATCTTATGACTATTTTCCTTTGGACAGCTATTGCACATTTCAATGAAGGAGTAACTTGTCATGCTCCCCTCTTTTTCTTGGGAAAAGTTCGCAAAACATTCAGAGCTCTAATTCGTAGTTTGTTAATACAGTGAACTCTACAGGGTCATTAGCAGAGAAAAAGTCTCATTCTTTGTCAAGAAGTTAGTGATAAATAATTCGATGATACTTTTGAAGGTTTTTTTCCAAATTATTTTCAAGTAATGTAACAAAAACAATTTAAGGATCTTCATTTGTGCAACCACACCGAATTTTGTCCAACCTGGTTTCTTAATTTTACTTGCAGAGTTAACTTTTTTTTTTTTTTTTTTTTAATTTCATCACCCGTAGCTGAAACTATTGCAGATCAAGAATCCATTCTGCAGCATCGAAAGTTTCATTCGTGTCAAGCACAAATATGCTTTACTAAGCATTGTTTGTAACGTCACAGCTCTCGTTGGATGCCCGAAGCGCCGAAGCTAACGCTAAGTACTTTACAATATTGTAGTAAAGACAATTTGTAAGTCAGCCCCCTGACACTTAATCGTCACAATATCATTATATTTATCAGTTCAAGGGTTTTAGTTTTTATCAATATTTTTGAGATCGACATTTTCCCTCAATTTTAGAATTTTTTCAAAAAGTCTTCGCGTGCCACTGGTACGGCTCTGCCGTGCCACATTGTGGCACGCGTGCCGCGGGTTGGCCACCACTGTCCTAGACTGAAGAAGATCCTTGAACTTTTGCGCCAAATGCATGCCAAGAAAACCACATATGTCGGACCGCCAAGAAAAATGTTGAAGGGAAAAAAAACATGCAAAATAAATTTTGAAGAGAAAAAAAAACAGGCAAAGAAATAATACTAATGCAAAAACATGTGATATCTCCCCTGTCATATTATGTATCGAGACTCTGGATGATATATATAAGTAATAATAATAGTAGACTTTATAACATATTGAGTAATTTATTAAAGTACATTGAATTTAGGAAAAAGCTTAACGCAACAACATTTCTCAAATCTCAAGTCGTTCTGTTAATTTTATAATAAGAAAGTCACGTTCTCGTTTTAACATAAAAGTAATACTTAACAGGGGCGGACAGGCCATGTGGAAGATGTGGAAAATTCCACATGGGCCGCGCCTACTTTGGGCCGTTTTATTTATTTACTTATTTACTTATCTTTTAAATTAGAAAAGTAATTTTTTTCAAAAAAAAAAGAAAGTTGGGCCGGCCGTTCTGCACGTTTGAGACCACAGCTAACACTCTTTTTCTCTTAGACCATATAGAATGATCTAAGCTTTTTCTTGACGGAGGGGGGGGGGGTTGATGGGGGTAGGACGCTGATATTACTCAGCACTATGCAGGGCCGTTGCAAGTGAAAGGAAGGGAAACAATGGCTTTGTGGGGTCTTCGTCCAAAACGAGCCTTGAGGGTTAAAATGGTGTCTCTGCTATCTCTGTTCGGAATTGATGCTTCGGGGATTTCTAGTGAGGAGCGTTATATTGGGGGTGGGAACCTTTTTTATGGCTCTGAGGCTGTCTGGGAAAAGCTGAAATAAGAAAAAGGCGCCATTCGGAGAAAAGGATGCATTGGGATTCTTAAGTAACACGAAAAACGCCAGCTAAATAGCTCTTTTTTCTTTTCTTCTTTCGTATCTGTTAGGCTTCCCGCCACATTTTATGCAATGGATAGACCCATGGCTTTTTCAACCAATTAGGTTACTTTAGCACTCCGTTTGATTTTCTCTCTAAGAAACAAAAACGAGTCATTCGTTTTCATCGTTCTTGACTGCTTAATGTAGGGGTGCACAACCTTTTTCAGTGAAGGGCCACATGCGTAGCAAGAGCTTCAATGGAGGGCCGCATGCAAGCCTATCATTTGGAGGGCTCGTGAAGGGTAATTACCCCCCCCCCCACCCTCCCCCCACACACGGGCCCTGAGAAAGTCATAATTTTTGTTTTTGTGCCGACTAGGTCCACTTTTGTTTATTATTTTTATGAATGATATTCATGAAAATGTTTCTGGAAACATGAATTGTTTTGCTGATGATGTCAAAGTTATGGGGGTTGTAGAAAATGATGAACAAGTAAATCAGCTGCAAGAGGATTTGGATCATATTACTAAGTGGGCAGACAAGTGGGGCATGGCAGTAAATGTTGGGAAATGTCAAGTGCTGCATTTAGGTCATGGGAATAAGCATACAAGCTATTATTTACAGGGTTCAGTCATTAGTAAGGCAGAAAATGTTATGGATCTAGGTGTCTTAATAAATCAAGACTTCAAGTTTAGTCAACAGTGCAGCATAGCTAGTAATAAAGCCAATAGGATGCTTGGGTTTATAAATAGATCTATTTCAAACAAATCTAAGAAGGTTCTTCTGCCTTTATATAGAAGTTTGGTAAGACCTCATTTAGAGTATGCTGTTCAGTTTTGGTCTCCATATCTTAAGAAAGATATTAATTTATTGGAAAGGGTACAAAGGAGGGCTACAAAGTTAGTGAAAGGACTTTCTAATTTAGACTATGATTCCAGACTTAGAATGCTTAATATGTATAGTCTTGAGCAAAGGAGAACCAGAGGGGACATGATTCAGTTGTTTAAATTTATCAAAATGAAAGATGTTATAGGGTTAAATTTTTGCACGGAAAGCAGGACAAGGGGTCATTGTTATAAGCTGTTTAAATCTCAGGCTAACCTGGAAATTCGGAAAAATTACTATTTTAGCAGAGTAGTGGGAACTTGGAATAGTTTACCGGAAGAGGCGGTGAGGAGCAAGGGAGTAGATAGTTTTAAGAGGGCCATTGATCTTCATTGGGATCTAAAATTTGACTAGGACCAGCCCAGTTGGGCCCAGAGCCTGTTGCTGGTCGTCACATTTGTATTTGTATATAATATATTTTACTGTATAATTTGCAGTGAGTACATACATATCCTTTGCGTCATGGAAAATTAAGAAAAGTGATGGGCCTGGCAGCATGCACTAGTACTTTGCTGATGTTAATAATGTAAGAAAAGTTAAAATTGAAATATTGAATATTTTTACTAAATGTCTCGTTGGGAAAAATACTAACTTTATTATAACATGAAACTACAAAATATTTCATATACATGACTCACAGTGAAAAGTTAAACCTTTTTTAGTAAAGAAAGGTTTTGATCTTATGATGCTAAGCAGCCTTTCTCATTAAAGATGCTTAGCAATCAGAAGCTTAAAACTTTGCATGTTTTGAAAAAGGTGTTACATGTCTGTAATATTTTTGCAACTTTGTGTTTTAATAATGTTGAACTTTATCACTTATTAAAACTAAAGAACAATTTAACATTTTATTCAGCAATACATAATCAATATGTAATTCGAGCACAATAAGATCCAAAAAGGACTCTTGGCAAATCTGCCAACAGTTCCAAAGGAACTAGGCCACAGTGCAAGCACAAAATTCTACCATTAGCTGGATATAATATAAATATCAAACAAAATGTTGACTTAACAAAAAAAGAATCATGATACAAAAATTTACAAACATTATTTTGTAAAAATTCAGGGAAATGCCATGAAATCAAAATTAGCAATTGGATGGCTGAGATTGAAATTTATCTACCAATTTTTATATATGTGTTCATTGTTGATAATTGAAATTCTCAACATGCTTGCATTGGTTAATCATGGAGGCAAAGACATTTAGAACTCCAAAAGTCTCAACTATTGGAACTTCATTTGCATATATTTCAGATGCCAGCAAAGTAACTAACTCCATCTCTTTCAAGAGCTTCATCAACAAGAGCACCAAATAATTTAATTTTTACGTGTTTCAGATCGAAAAATATGCATTCGCCACGCAGTGAGTGCAAAAATAAAAAAATGGTGGTTAAAAAAATATGCTCGATTTTGTTTCGAAAAATATGTTTGTATTCTTGCTCAGTATAATTTGTGTTGTGCATTATTCCTAAAATAAGAGAAAATATCGTAACCTGAAAGCCGATGCTAAAAGATTGCTGAAAAATTACATATAAACCCTTAAAGTTTACTTTGCACGTGGCAGCGAAAAAACACATGAAAATATGCCCAAATCGCTAAGCATTTAGCATATAAAAGTCAAATTAGTAGGATTTTGCCATTCAAGTTGGAAACATAGACACTGAGCAGTGAAATATTTAAAAAAATATGCAACATTTTTCAAATTTTCAATGCGTTTTTTTTTTCTTCTTCTTTTTTTTTTTGTTGTGGTTGTTACTATAACAATTATTAGGTTTGCTGAATCAATGCCAAGAAGCTATAAGGGTGTGCTGTCCACTTATTAGTAATTGAAAACTGAAATTTTCAGATCTACTCTTTTTCTCTATAAAGTCTTAAAATCTTTCTTCAAACGAATTTTGGAGCCTTTTTATTCGGTTTGTGTAGTTTAAAATACCATCAGGAGAACCTTTTTGCTTCTTCTTCCCCTCTAAGTAAAAAAAAAAAAAAAAAAAAAAAAAAAAAAAAAAAATTTCAAAAAAAAATTTTTTTCAACACAAAAAATCAAATGCACTCGCGGGCCGCACATCGCTATGCGGCGGGCCGCATTTGGCCCGCGGGCCGCAGGTTGTGCACCCCTAGCTTAATGGAATTACATCTGTTTTGAATCAAGAGTGACAAGAATCTTATCGAGGTAATAGTATTTTAAATCATGTGTTTGTTTAACTTTTGCTGTTTTAATCACTTTAAATAATATGAAAGCATAAAGGTTAAATTAAATTTAACATGAACTGAATATTTCCTTTTATTAGAAATGTATTGCACAAAAAGGCCTTCATAACATTTTCTTGGATTCTCGTTAATTTTTAAATTAATATTAACTTAAAATGTCAAAAGACTATCAGCAATTGCGGTATTAGATTTATAATCCGCGTTAAATTTATCCACGTAACACAGCCTTTTATGTGATTTGGCTCGATTTTTAAACGAGAAAATGTCGTACATTCTGGATACATTTATACAATGTTATATAGAGCTCGATTGTTTTTACGTTCAGTAAAAATAATAATAATAATAAATAAAGAAAAATCTGTACTTGATCACTAGGCCGGAGGGCGAAATCTTTTTTTTTTTTTTCGATTTCAGTTTTGCCCTAGTGTAAAAAAAGTTGAGTTCTTGTGAGCATGACAAATTAGCAAAGTTTCGTGAAAAACAAAAAATATCTTCCGCTTCCATTAAGTAAATTTTGGGTCATTCCATGTCAAATCGATCAAAAAATATTTTCTATTGTAAATATATCTATCTCTTTGACACCTTAAATTTATCCATAAACTTTTAAAAATATCTCACTCATAATTGATGTGCAATTAGTTTTTGAAATTCGTTAGAGATTTCTCTTTTTTACTTGTCAGCAGTACTTGGGAATGCTATTGCTCAAGCTTCTGTGAGAGCTATAGAACTGTTTAAGTTTATTTAAAAGGGAATCATATGCAGTTTGATTTCATGTGTTACTTAAATGCAGTGCGCGAAAAACAAATTTCATAAAATTTAAATTCAAAAG
>JAXGGA010018023.1:0-22972 GCA_038373865.1 Uloborus plumipes | reverse complement strand
TTAATGGGAAAGTAGGCTAAAAATGGCAATGCTCCATCGTATTAAAAATCTTATTGCGCATCGAACTATATGAACGTAATTCCTAAAAAAAAAAGAACCTTTACAATTACTTTCCATTCCAGTGTTAAAAGAGCGCTCGTCTCAACCTTTATATGCGGCAAACGTTTTTAACTTCTCCTGCTAAGTAGTCACAGTGATTTACGTTAGTCTGATTTTGAGGCTCAGAATTCTCTTCGTCATAGTTACAAATCGTCTGCAGTTTGAGTTTATTTTTAATTTTTTTCGAGACTTGGCTCTAGCAGACTTTACATTGAAAAAACTTTTTTTCGTGGAGAGGGGAGGGGGTTCTGAAACCACGTTTTTTAAGGGAAAACACCTATAAAGATGAAAAGCATAATTCGAGCTCAAGACGTTTATTTATGAGAATGTGAACGGCTAAAACCCCCACCCAACTGGTTTTTTTTTTTTTTTTTAAGATTCCGATGAGGGCGACAATTTGAAAATTTGTCCGGGGCGGTAAAACTGCTAGCGCCGCCCCTGTGTCCAGCTCAGTCACTACCCATTCCAGATGAGTTCTAATAAGAACAAAACTGCAGTCTTTGGATGATATGACCGAGCTGGTGGTGTATTATATGAAGAAATTGTATATCTTTTTTGTTGCAATTTCTCAAAAGTTTCAACTATTATTCGAATTTCACTTGATCTGCGTGCAATATACCGACAGCCTTTTATACGACTGCAATTTCGTCGTTGTTATCGACTCATTAGTGTGGAATAGACAATGACTCTGACTAATGTACTCACTAGACACATATTCTATTTTTAAAGTATGCGTCGAAATATGTCAGGAATACAAGAAATAAGATACCCCGTATTTTTCGATGGTTACATACATCGTGCTGAAAATTGTGCAAGAAATTTAGTGGCGATTTCAAGTATTTGACTTGGAAAATCTTTTAAAGCAATCCTTAATGTTTTTCCTTTAGATCAACACTTCTTCAATGGGAAAATAGCATCACGAAAATCGTCTCTATATACTGTTTCAACTGGCTGAAAGACCACAAAAAGGCTTTTGAAAATATTTACCACGTTTTGAAACCTGGAGGGGAAGCAGCTTTACTTTTTGTTCTCTCCACACCATTTTGGAACAGCTACAAAGATCACGTTGAAAATCCTAAATGGAACAAATATTTAAAGGTAAGTTCATATTGCCTGAATTGTAGTAAACGAATGTTCTTTCGGAAATTTAAGATTTGATTTGATCATAAATAACTTTGATCACACATACACACACACATCGACAATAATAATTTGGGCAGAAGCTTTCAATTCTTCTAAAACGATAAGCTTGAAATTTCAAGTGATACAGAACTCTGTGATTTGCAAAATAAGACAGCTCACATGGACTTTTAGAGCCCATATTAAAAATCCGTCTGTAATATACCAGATTTCTGACTCTCAAGAAAAGGGAAACTCAACAATTTGCTCTCTTCAAACCGAGACATTAATCGAAAGATGTTATCTTGATGGGGCAGAAATATTATAAAAGCTTTAGAGGGATAAGTTCCTTTGTCCTGGCAAAAAAGAACAAGAAGTTCTGTCAAGAACTAAACGAGCCTACTTTCCCGTACATCGATATCGGCATTCTAGCATCTGATCAATATTCTATTAATTATCTGAAACTGAAAATTATGTCAAACATACCTTTATAGCACTTAAAGCTGATTTCTAAAAGCAAAATATACCCCTCTCATCAGATGAAGTAGACACGTAAAAAGTAAATAAACGAGTAAATAAAGTTTTGTCGCACCATTTAAAGAACGTAACTGTCATAGTTCTTCCGTAGAAAAATTCCACAACCGTTTTCAAAAGAAAAATAAATAAATAAATAAAAGAACAAAGAACATCAAAACACATTTAATCAAAGAAAGAAAAAAAATCGTTACAAAATGTCTCGAATTTCATTTTTAATCCGTTGCCAGTTAATAAATATAAATAAAGAATAAAATGCTCTCGTGAATGAAAAATTTTTGTTAACAAAAAAAATCGTCTGCCAAAAAAAAAAAAAAAAAAAAACAATAGTAATAAATTAAACAAAACAAATAAATAAATAAACAAAAAATCGTCTGCCCAGTCAGTCATTTTTTCATTATTTTTTGGACTTGGCGATATTTTTTGGGCTTGGCGATATTTTTTGGGCTTGGCGATATTTTTTGGGCTTGGCGATATTTTTTGAACTTGGCGATATTTTTTGGGCTTGGCGATATTTTTTGGGCTTGGCGATATTTTTTGGGCTTGGCGATATTTTTTGGGCTTGGCGATATTTTTTGGGTTTGGCGATATTTTTTGGGCTTGGCGATATTTTTTGGGCTTGGTGATATTTTTTGGGTTTGGCGATATTTTTTGGGTTTGGCGATATTTTTTGGGTTTGGCGATATTTTTTGGGCTTGGCGATATTTTTTGGGTTTGGCGATATTTTTTGGGCTTGGCGATATTTTTTGAACTTGGCGATATTTTTTGGGCTTGGCGATATTTTTTGGGCTTGGCGATATTTTTTGGGCTTGGCGATATTTTTTGGGTTTGGCGATATTTTTTGGGCTTGGCGATATTTTTTGGGTTTGGCGATATTTTTTGGGCTTGGCGATATTTTTTGAACTTGGCGATATTTTTTGGGCTTGGCGATATTTTTTGGGCTTGGCGATATTTTTTGGGCTTGGCGATATTTTTTGGCTTGGCGATATTTTTTGGGTTTGGCGATATTTTTTGGGCTTGGCGATATTTTTTGGGCTTGGCGATATTTTTTGGGTTTGGCGATATTTTTTGGGCTTGGCGATATTTTTGACTTGGCGATATTTTTTGGGCTTGGCGATATTTTTTGGACTTGGCGATATTTTTTGGGTTTGGCGATATTTTTTGGGTTTGGCGATATGTTTTGGGCTTGGCGATATTTTTTGGGCTTGGCGATATTTTTTGGGCTTGGCGATATTTTTTGGACTTGGCGATATTTTTTGGACTTGGCGATATTTTTGGGACTTGGCGATATTTTTTGGGCTTGGCGATATTTTTTGGGCTGGGCGATATTTTTTGGACTCGGCGATATTTTTGGGCTTGGCGATATTTTTTGAGCTTGGCGATATTTCCTTGAAAAGACCTTTCGAACAAAAAAAAGTTTGTTCAAATCGGACTGTTCATTCAAAAGTTAGTATCGCGGGACCGGTTGTTTGAACGGCTCAAAGTTGAACCAAAAATTGTTCAAATCGAAAAATCAAATACGGGAATGAGCTGTACTCGCCGAGATCTTTCCAACAAAAAAAAGTTTGTCCAAATCGGAATGTTCATTCAAAAGTTATTAGGGGGGGACAGACAGACCGACAGACCGACCGACAGACCGACCGACCGACAGACCGACCGACACACAAATTCCCCATCTCAATACCCTACTTTCAAATTTTTAATTTTTCGATATTTATTTCATTTTTTTGTTTCTTTTTGACTTTTTTTTACTTGGCGATATTTTTTGGACTTGGCGATATTTTTTGAACTTGGCGATATTTTTTGGACTTGGCGACATTTTTTAAATGCATTAAGCCAATTTTAATGCTTTTTTCGTCTCTTTTATTTTTAACGGGAAAGTAGGCTAAAAAGGGGGGAAAAACGAGACTATAACATACTACAAATTAAGCTACTGAAAATAATGTAAGCACAGTAAACTTGAAGTAAAGAAATTTCTAGTAAAACATTGTTTATTAATGGCGCTCTTTTTATTTTTTGATATTTATCTATGCACACAATTTGTCTTAAAAGTTGTCAGTGCTAATATCTAGAGGAGGGGGGGGGGTCAAGTCTCATCTCCCTCCCGCCTTATTGGCGCCCCATGGCCTGGTGTATAAATTGTAGATGGGGTTTAGAATGTCTCTCTACTCTATACCTGGACAAAATGATGTAACAGCGTAAGATAAGACATTTAGGATAGAAATTTGTCCAGACATATTGGTTTTTTATATATGCTACAATTCTTGACAATACTATGCTTCCTAGAGCACACATCTAGTGGAGAAAGTTCATGGTTGCTATTTGACAGTGTCGTAGAGAAGAGGAATGGAGGATCATAACTGCCTCCGCATGAACATAACCACATACAGAACAAGAGCTAGGATTTTTTTCAAGGCATAAAAATGCTCCTTCACTTTCTGAGAGAAGTGAAATTCATTTTAAATTAGTGAAATTTATGAAAAAAGGAAAAACCGTTATAATGATCAAGTCAAAAAAAAAAAAAAATCTGAGGAGGAAATGTAATATGGTAGGGAAAGAAGGGATGTTTGTTATTTCGAATTTTAGCATTTAGAATGCCTGGCATTTGGAATG
Source organism: Uloborus plumipes (assembly GCA_038373865.1). Lineage (NCBI taxonomy): Eukaryota > Metazoa > Arthropoda > Arachnida > Araneae > Uloboridae > Uloborus > Uloborus plumipes. The sequence goes on along the minus strand of JAXGGA010018023.1, from coordinate 18,607 downwards.
TTAACCAACAAAATATTAAAATGCAATGTTCTTGACATTCCTATTGCTTTTTCTCTTTTCATTTTTTTGATGTTAAATTTTTATTTAACCCTTTAAGCGCCATGTTTTCTACTTTAGGACCCTTAATAATTTATTTTATCCCTTCAAGTAATTAAGTTTAAGATTTTGGAATAGTTTCATTGGTACTCTTCTCCAAAATGCTGGACGCTAAATTGACCCAGTGAAATAACAAAAAGCTGAATTTTACGTCGCAGCCCCTCAAAGGGTTAAAACACAAAACGTGAAATCACGCTTGTGTAAATTTTTCAGGCGTAGCTTCGATCTCCAATGTTTAATATGCGCTTGAAGACAAGTTCAAATATGCAGACAGAGTTAAAATATATCCCTGTTTACATGAGCCCAGGGGCCCTACTCTGAAACTTCCCGGAACTTCCAGTGACGTCTATTACTCCATCACGACAAGCAAGAATAGCCAAAAAAGTAGTCGCTTGCCAAATTTCGTACTACTCTGAAAGCCCTAATGTGCCCAAGCGAGAATTTTCTCTCCTTCTACCGCGTATCGAGAAGGAAAAATGATTAACCAATCAAATTAACAGTATATCTCACTCGCGTTACATCAACATTCGCGCGTGCATTTTGCTTTAACTTTCTGGTTTAGCTTAGCCTCGGAAATAGATGGCAAAAAGATTCGAGAGCCAGATATTAAAAGCATTCGGGCAGATTAAGGTGTTGTGTTTCAGGAATTTAAAAATACTAGGTGACCCGTGCGGAATTCCGCAAAAAAAAAAAAAAAAAAAACTCTAAACTTAAAATTTAATGCGACAATTTTTATTGGCTTCATTTGCACAACATCGCCATCTACTGCCGTCGTTCTGACAACTTTTCAAAGAGATCAAAGACACGTTCACTTTTACAACTACTACAAAAGTGATACCCTATATTAAAATCAAATACCCAAGGCTACTACTAAACTAAATACTAACGTTATCGCAAAACTACCATAGTATTTTGAAACAATAAAAGTTACAATTAAGGTTTACCGAGCTAAGCCTTGGCTTGAAATGTCGCATTTAAAATTGATTTGAACAACAATGTAACGATTTTAACAGTTGAGCAAAAAATTTAACTTTTTCAAACTTCAATCGCTTATAAATCGCTTAAACGTGGATTTTCGAGATCCTCGTTACGCGGCGCTAGGCGCTAGCGCAGAAACGTTCTAAAGAACGCATTTTTTTAAATCTTTCGAATGAAATCAAAATGGAGACGATATGACAATTATTTCGCTAGATAGAGTCAATTTTGTGCCCAAAAATTGAAGTTCGAATAAAAAACGAACCGACACTTTTTAGAGGGTGGGTCTAATTTTCGTCAATAGCCCGCGGGATAAGCTTCAAAATCATAAATTTTCTTGCAATTCGATAAAGAAATGAGCGAGTTTCGACCGGGTATAGGATTCGGCTTAGAGAAATAATATATGGAGATTAGAATTTTAAATCGCAATTAGTACATCTTTTCAACACATACGAGCATACAAGCGTAAGCAAAGTAAAGTGCCGAAATATATTATACGAATTTATTTCAATGTATCAAATGCTTCGACTAAACGTGAAAAAATTAATAAATACTTTTAAAAAAAAATCTGGTATGGACCCCACACTACTTCCTTTTACGTGTAAATTTCTTAGTAGTTGCCTTAAGTGTTAAAAAAAGTGCTTGGAGTGAGCAAGGTAACAATTCAAATATTTACTCCCCTAATCTGCCACGAAACAATGCAAAAAATATTTTACAACTAGCTGCCAGGGCAGCTAGATTAGCTTCCTGCGGCATGTTGATGCATAAGTTCCCCCCTCTCTAACTTTTACCTCATTCTGAAGTTATATTATTTGATATAATTTAATGTTCATTCGATTTCAAGACATACCACGCACGTGGCCCGGCGTTGCACGGGCACTTCGTGCCCTGAAAGTAGTGAGAAAAAAATTTCAAGAAACTACTCCCCGCCAAGGCGGCTCGCTTACAGGCGCTTCACGCCTTTACTTTTTTCCTATATAAAAAAAATCATTCGAATTATTGAGATGCTTCACGCCTTCAAGATGGTGAGGAAAGTTTCAGTAAGTTCAGCTCGCTCAAAGGAAAAAAGCAGACATAGATACTCAGTTTTTAATATAAGTAGATGGCTCTTCAACAAATAAATGTTTCAAAATATTACCAGTAGCTAGCGATAAAAATTCTACGTAAGTGGCCCGCTTATGAGTTTCGTGTTTGATTTAGTTAAGCCTTCATTCAAAATTCTCATTATCATTGTTATTATACTGTTTCATAGCAACGACGGTTTGCAAGAATCTCCATATATTATTTCTCTAAGCCGAATCCTATACCCGGACGAAACTCGCTCATTTCTTTATCGAATTGCATGAAAATTTATGATTTTGAAGCTTATCCAGCGGGCTATTGACGAAAATTAGACCCACCCTCTAAAAAGTGTCGGTTCATTTTTTATTCGAACTTCAATTTTTGGGCACAAAATTGACTCTATCTAGCGAAATAATTGTCGTATCGTCTCCATTTTGATTTCATTCGAAAGATTTAAAAAAATGTGTTCTTTAGAACGTTTCTCCGCTAGCGCCGCGTAACGAGAATCTCGAAAATCCACGTTTAAGCCACTTATAAGCGATTGAAGTTTGAAAAGTTAAATTTTTTGCTCAACTGTCAAAATCGTTACATTGTTGTTCAAATCAATTTTAAATGCGACATTTCAAGCAAGGCTTATCTCGGTAAACCTTAATTGTATAACTTTTATTGTTTCAAAATACTATGATAGTTTTGCGATAACGTTAGTATTTAGTTTAGTAGTAGCCTTGGGTATTTGATTTTAATATAGGGTATCACTTTTGTAGTAGTTGTAAAAGTGAACGTGTCTTTGATCTCTTTGAAAAGTTGTCAGAACGATGGCAGTAGATGGCGATGTTGTGCAAATGAAGCCAATAAAAATTGTCGTATTAAATTTTAAGTTTAGAGGGTTTTTTTTTTTTTTTTTTTTTTTTTTTTTTTTTTGCGGAATTCCGCACGGGTCACCTAGTGGATTTCATATTTAATCATTTATTAGGCTTAATCGCTTCAAACTTGACTACTTATTAATTGATATCTTCGCTAATTAAAATCGTATAATTATATCAATTGAAACTAATGAAGCCTGAAAAATTACATATCTATCGGTACCTGGTTCGACTTTCAGGTCATTTGCGTTCAGGAGAAAGAAGCGTGACATAGAAAGATAGAAAGAAAGATAGAAAGAAAGATAGAAAGATAGTTAGAAAGATACTCACTTTTTAATATAAGTAGATGGTTAATTTTCTAAATATTGCTGATTTTAATGTCATTCAGTGAATTTTTCGCAAAATATCGCCAATAGCGCCAAGTTGAACCCAAATTCAAAAAATAATTTTTTCGCCAAATTTGTCGCCAACTTGGCGATATGTCGCCAAGTTGGCGTCAAACACATGGCGATTAAAAGCTTGGCGACATATCGCCAAGTGGTCTTGCCAATTCATAATAACTTGAGTCTGCATTGAAATTAACACTGATTTACCCCAAAAAAGGGGTAAAACACGCTCTTGGGAACATTCGAATGCAACCATAAGGGGAGGTGCACAACTAGACCATCCTCAGAGCCTACATACCAAGCTAGAAGCTTTTACGGCATATAGTTTTTGAGTTATGCGACAAACATACATACATACATCCGCACACACGTACATACAGACGTCACGAGAAAACTCGTTGTAATTAACTCGGGGGTGGTTGAAAAGGATTTTTCGGCGGCTTATATGCTGGTAGGTACATATGCACGTGCTGAGAGGTCGAAAAAACTACTGAACATTCATTCGGGGGTGAGCAAAATCAAAATTTAGACTCAAATTTGAGTGATTTTTTTTCGCTATCACAATACTTCCTTTACTACGTAAAAGGAAGTAATAATACTAATATTTAAAAATATTTGTTAAATTAAATCATTTAACTTCATGACTTTGTTTTCAGCGATATTTTGACTTGATCGCAAAAACAGTTTTAAATTCAGGCTTTAAATAAAAGTCCCCTTTTTTGCGTTACTCATTTTTGTTTTCGCAATAATAGTTGTATTTTCAGTCCTTAAATGCTAAGTAAAGAAAAATCACATGCCTGGGCAGGGCAAAAAAAGGCCTTAAACCCATCTAAAGTTTTTTAAATGGAGAAGTTTCATATCGCACAGGGCCAGATTACCAATTAGGCACAGTAGGCACGTGCCTAGGGCCTACGAAGGCCAAAGGGCCTACGAAGACCAAAGCCAAAGGTCTCAGGGCTTTGAAAAAAAATATATTGAAATAAAAATACCCCAAAAACTTATAAACATTTTTATATTATATAGTGAAGGTCAAAATATTATATGTAAATACAAATGCACAAAAAATACGAATACAAAACGTTTGGTTTACTAAGTAGATCCTAAAATAACTAATTTTTTCGGGATTTTGACACAGCGAATTCGTGTATTATATCTTCAAAATTAATGCCGCAAGCGACATCACTTACATAGAAAGCCCAGTGATGAAGGATTTGGAATTTGGTAGGTATAAAAGTTGCTTTGTTGCAGATAAACTCAATTCTGGAATTATGGCTATTGAAAATGGCTCTATGAAAAATAAAAACATTAAAATCCCAAAATAAAATAATGTTTTTTTACCGCATCATCACATTTTCGGATTTATATCTACAACAAAATTATTACTTAATATTAGCGGTCAATTTTATTTAAAAAATTTTTTTTTGGGGCCTACACTGCTGGAGTGCCTAGGGCCTACGACACCCTTAATCCGGCCCTGATATCGCACTATGACAAGATAAAAAATAAATTTAAAAATACTCTTTCGAAAACTTGAAATCCAAAATATTTTACTACTTCATTATATTGTTTTTATTTGGGGGGGGGGGCAGCACATAAAGCTCGAGCTCAATGTCCTACAAAGTCGTGCCCTGTGTCTGGGTATCACTTTTTCAAAACGTGTATTTAAAACATCTGTTGTTTGAGAGGGGTAAAAATTTCTGCATGTGCTGCGCTTTTTGCAATGATTTTGATAGACTAAATTTTGCTTTTCACGATATTTTGGCCTTTTCGCAATAAGATCTCCATATATTATTTCTCTAAGCCGAATCATATACCTGGTCGAAACTCGCTCATTTCTTTATCGAATTGCAAGAAAATTTATGATTTTGAAGCTTATCCCGCGGGCTATTGACGAAAATTAGACCCACCCTCTAAAAAGTGTCGGTTCGTTTTTTATTCGAACTTCAATTTTTGGGCACAAAATTGACTCTATCTAGCGAAATAATTGTCGTATCGTCTCCATTTTGATTTCATTCGAAAGATTAAAAAAAATGCGTTCTTTAGAACGTTTCTCCGCTAGCGCCGCGTAACGAGAATCTCGAAAATCCACGTTTAAGCGACTTATAAGCGATTGAAGTTTGAAAAAGTTAAATTTTTTGCTCAACTGTCAAAATCGTTACATTGTTGCTCAAATCAATTTTAAATGCGATATTTCAAGCCAAGGCTTAACTCGGTAAACCTTAATTGTAACTTTTATTGTTTCAAAATACTGTGGTAGTTTTGCGATAACGTTAGTATTTAGTTTAGTAGTAGCCTTGGGTATTTGATTTTAATATAGGGTATCACTTTTGTAGTAGTTGTAAAAGTGAACGTGTCTTTGATCTCTTTGAAAAGTTGTCAGTACGACGGCAGTAGATGGCGATGTTGTGCAAATGAAGCCAATAAAAATTGTCGTATTAAATTTTAAGTTCAGAGGTTTTTTTTTTTTTTTTTTTTTTTTTTTTTTTTTTTTTTTTTTTTTTTTTTTTCTGCGGAATTCCGCACGGGTCACCTAGTATATATATATTCACTCTCTAAATATTAAGTAAAAGTCCCTATTTTTGGGGCAATGCATAAGAGAAAAATGGAGATCCTAAATCACGTGTCTGCGGATCTTTTTTCCAAAATGCATTTAAAACACTTTATATTTGAGAATTGAAAAAAACAAATTCATGTTTTATGCTTTTGCTGTCATTTTAAGACTTGAAAAACGATGATTCAATTATTCTGTGAGTAAAAATTAAACTTAAATATGATACAATAAAAACGAAATGCTCCCCCCCCCCCGGTAGAAAATAGAATTTGAGTAAAGAGCTCATTTTATTCAAGGAAATGTATCCCTCCCCCTTGAGTTAGATCGACATCCTGATTAAGTAAATATATAAATTCAAGTTTTGGGCATACCTTAAAGTAATTTCAATTTGCAAAATGTTGGCCAATTTCTCAGTAAAATAAGATGATTATAGATAATCGGCAAAGTTGCAGAGTTCCAATTACTGCCGATAAATGGATGCCTCTCCCAAATTCAAACTCAAAATAAAGAAAAAATCTTGACTCTCAATGTAAAAACATACTAAATCACATTTTCAGAACTTATAAACATTATGGCACACTCCGCGTTGAGAAAAAATGGAATAAACAAACAGAGCTTCTCACTGCCGAGGAAGGCATCTCACGTCTTCTTACCCTGCCGTAAACTTCTCGGCGCGATTCAAGATACCTTAAATTAGAAGTGGCTTTGAGATTAGCGATTATTCGTGTCTCACGAGATGTGACGTCACGGGGCACAAAAAACCCGTATTCTCGGTATGGACTATATTGACGATACAATGAGAGTAGGGCCACAGGAGCACCAAAATAGAAGGTTACAAAAGGTCATTGCGACTTATCAAAGAAAATTCCTTATCCGTCAAATTTTGTCTGACGAATCAACAAATTTGAAGACATAACTGCAATGTTGAAATTTTTAAATTTCCAATTTTTACATTTCACTATTCATTAGTTCTACGTATGTTTGTATACCCCCCCCCCCCATTTAAGTTCGGGGTGCCCCCGAATACACAATATGTAATGATATTTGCATGATATTTTACATCTTGTGCGGGGTTATCAAATTACGATCACATGTTCACTTGCATAATGATGTATGAATAGTAATATTTAAGGTTTAGGTGTTAGCACGCTCCTATGGCACTACCCTTGCATTCGCCTCTGCCACGCCTCCCCACGCACGCAATGAAAATCTTATAATGAAACAAATATATGTTTAAAAACACAAATAGATAAAGTTAAAATTGGCAAACATGTTTCAAAGGCATAAAGCCTCTTTCTTCAGTGCCAAGCAAGAAATGGAAAGAAACAAAGCATCGGGAGAGTTTAAATAGCAAAGGAGCAAAAGCTAGGAAAATCAGGTGTCAGCGTGTGCCGAGCCCTGATTTGGAGTTGCGTTGTCAGAAAATTTAAAAGCATGAAGTAAAATTGGCGAGATGTGTGGAACTGCAAAGAACTCGTTACAAATATTACTTAAATTTTTGTGAACATGAAAGGCTTCTAAGAAATCTAACTCGCCAACAGTTGAAAGTCTGCAAATAATTTTAGCTTCGGAGAAAACAAATCTATGGCCCGTGTCCCAGCAGTGTTTCGCGATTGAGGATTTTTAAGTTATTAAGTAAGATTTATGTTAAAAAGAAAGAACTTTCAAAATCCTCAATCGCGAAACACTGTTAGGACACGGGCCATAGATTTGTTTTCTCCGAAGCTAAAATTATTTGCAGACCTTCAACTGTTGGCGAGTTAGATTTCTTAGAAGCCTTTCATGTTCACAAAAATTTAAGTAATATTTGTAACGAATCCTTTGCAGTTCCACACATCTCGCCAATTTTACTTCATGCTTTTAAATTTTCTGACAACGCAACGCCAAATCAGGGCTCGGCGCACGCTGACACCTGATTGGCCTAGCTTTTGCTCCTTTGCTACTTAAACTCTTCCGATGCTTTGTTTCTTTCCATTTCTCGCTTTTGGCACTGAAGAAGGAGTCTTTATGCCTTTGAAACATGTTTGCCTATTTTAGCTTTATCTATTTGTATTTTTAAACGTCGCTTTTTGTTTTTACTCATTTTCGCACAAAGTGAACTGCTTTTAATTAACAAATATATGTTATTCTGGTAAATGAAATAAATTTTCAAATACATTATCCAAAAAGTTCTTGAAGTTGATACCAGTTTTCATATGCCGTCATAGTAATATATTTTTCCTTTATGCTAGGGTGTTGAGCAACATATCCCCGAGTCACATTTTAACAAATATGATGCTTCACATTACAAGAGACTGCTCGAAAACATAGGATTCATCGTAAAAGTTTGCGAAGACGAAAAGAGAATCTATACTTATCCAACGGAAGAAGATTGCAAAGGTACGTAAAACATATGCAACATGTATCAAAGTGTTAAGTCTAAACAAGGGCGTAGCTAGGGGGGTGCAGGTGGGTGCAGCTGCACCCCCCTAGATCAGAGCCAATGGGAGGTCACTGTGACCCCCCATTTTATTTATTTTTTTGAAAAACGATTTTGTCCCCTTTCATGCTTTTCATTGTAACATGCTGGTGCAGACAAATAAGTTCGTATTTTATTACTCGGTGAAATTTCGAATTTCATTTGGTCATTGAGAGTCCCCCCCCCCCTCGCCTCCTCTCCCACAAATAAATTTTAAGTCCTTGGCGCCACTTATCAGAGAATACGCTTCATTCTTTACCTAACACGGATCCTTTTTCCAAACCCAAATTTGTCTTTTAGCTTGAAAACAATTTTTTTAATCTGAGTATGCGAAGAATAAAAATTTTAGGGTGAAATATTGCCGAAAAATGTCAAGAAGCACTATTAATCACATTGAGGAGAAAACTTTTAATTTACCGAATGAAACTCAGAACTTTACTGAATGATTAAAAAAAAAATAAATAAAATAGAAGAATGCATACTTATCTATGTCTACCAAAAGAGACGTGAGGCATCACGAAAATAAATAAATAAATTAATTAAAGGAAAAAATAAATAAATAAAATAAAGAAGTTCAGCCTTGCAATACTTTCTCACTGTTTTCAAATTTCATCAGCCAATTTGTATCGGATAAGAACTTTTTGGGAGGTCACAGTGACCTCCTATTGGGGTGCCACTGCTTGCACCCCCCTAACGTGAGTCCTGGCTACGCCCTTGAGTCTAAAGCTATATACCTTATGTTTCAAATCAACGAAACTAATTCGCAGCTATTTGCTGGCTCCTTTTATGACAGCATGGGGCTGTAGCAAACATGTCCATTGGCTATAACCCATTTATGCCCAAGTTTTTTTTAACAATTTTTTTTTTCAATTTTTATCTGCTTAAAACTCTTAATTGGAATGATTTACATACATTTTAGGCTTAAAATCCTAGGCCGTTGTCATATTTATTAAGTTATTTAACGTCCTGTTTATGGGATATTTTGCAGATATGTGCACAAAATACGACATTACTTGACTTTACTTGTGTAAATAACATTACAGAAGGCATCTGTGGTCATATTTAAGCAAATCATTTTAAAATAGTTTCATTTTATAAAAAATAAGTTCGCAAAAAAAACTTACTTTCTGTGACTACCCATGTTGGATCGTTGCTTGACTATGATTTGTCTAAAAATAGCTGTCAATAAATAAACTCTGATGTCCAAATAGTGGCTCTAACTGGTTTTCTCAAGAAGAAGGACTATTTAACTAGTAAAAAACAGCTTTAGTAAAATGATATACCCATTACAAGTTTTTGTATGCAGCAACTAACAAGCGTCCCGTTTTTAGGCTACTGGACATAAATGGGATAAACGGAGGAGGGGCTTATACATTATCTTGACAAACCAGATAGATATGATAGTATTACAAAATCAAATAATGAAAACACTATTGAACTATCTGGGAAGATATAAGCTAATATACAGGGTGAGAATAAATGGCGGAGCTGATATTAAAAATTATATTTTCGTACCTATTGCGCATGTCAAAATAAATAATACGTGAATGTAGAGAGAAATGCATCGTTTTAAAGGGAACAGTTTGTAATTAGATATGTTACAACTTTTGTTTTCTCTTTATCATTATAGTTACGTTACAGTAATTGCTAAACTGTAGTAATATATCCCTTTTCTATAGAAACATCCTTATTCATTCGCTCATTAGAACCTATGTTGAGTTTTAGTCCTTTAAAAATAGGCTTGTTCACTTAAACGTCTCTTTCACTTATGCGCCTTTTTCTGTTGGTCCCTAAGGCAGGCGCATAAGTGAGAGTTCACTGTAATTTCTTTTTAATGAAATTATTAACAATTTGTAAGTAAATTTTGAATAAAAAACGTATATTTTCACTTCCTGGGCCTAAACTTAATTATTTGCTAGCAATTTATGCAAAGACTCTTTTCCATGTTTCCTTTTTTTTTTTTTTTAACAGCTGCTGCAATATCAAGATGCGCTCTAACACAGCATATTCCAGAATCAATGAGAGATGAATTCAAGGAAGATGCGTTTCAAGGATTTTTGAAGTACAGCGGCCGAAACAGAGAAGGGAAGCCAGTGCTGCACTACACTACTCTGACTCTTCTGATTGAAAAACCCGAAGTAAAGGAGTCTTCGTTCTGAAGTCGAGTATCTTCCAGTGCTAGATAAATTCCTGTTACAAATGAGTGATTTCAATAATTTTAAACATTCGAGTGGCTAAACTCGATGTTTCCTTGTGACACCTAATAGCAAGCTTTGTATTCTGTATTGTATTTTTCAATAAATTATTTTCTAAGTTTTTCCACAATTCTGAGCTTATGAGTATTTTAATGTCCTAATTGTTTCACAACGCTTTAACCTGTTAACCGGGGAATTAGCTATTGCTCAACTCGTTTCTCAATGGGGACTTTTTTTTCGCAGCGATAAGTAATATCGCACCTCAAATAATAAATCACACCTCAGTATGTAAATAATACACCTCAATAATAAAAATATATAAAACACTGAAATTCACAATAAGAATATTCAAATCAGAAAGTTATTACTAACATGTAAGATACTGAAATGCAGACTAAAATGAATCCAAATTGTGGCAGCTCTAAGTATAGATCATGCAGCGCCCGTTTTCCCGTTAATAGCGCTCAAGTTACAGATTACAAGAACATGAAAATTCATGACGCATCGACAATATGATGACATATATATATAACCACTCTAAGATTTAATAGATAAGAACAACGTAGAACGTGATGCGTTCAATATATTACGATTAATTTCCATGAAGAAAAATTTCAACATGCCCATTTCTGTAGGCTTTTATGTATGACGAAAAATTTCGTCATGCCCATTGCTGTAGGCTTGTATGTATGACGAAATATTTCGTCATGCCCATTGCTGTAGGCTTTTATGTATGACGAAATAGTTCGTCATACCCAGTTAACAGGTTAACAACTATACCCTGTACAACGAGAGTAAAATTAATTTCCCCCTCTCCGCACTTTTCCCTGCTGGTTGTCATAGTTAATGTGCTATGGACTTTTCCCCCACTTAGCTTTTGCAACATTGATTAAATGCAAACAGTTAAAATTGCTTTGTGAGTAAACTATTATTTTGTTGAAAAATCAACGTTCATAAAGCACAACTTTTCCTTAAAAATTCTTGCTTTGTTTATGTATGACTAGATTTTTTAGAAAACATTGAGAAATTACTAAGGCATGAGGATATAAATAAAAGCGTAAGCATAACTCGATAAACATAAACTAAATGAAATGCTCCAACTGCAAGGCATAAAAAAAGAGCGGAGCTGTTTTCTTCCGTACGGTTTCCACGGAGACGGCGCAAAACTTCTAAACTTGATTCGCCTATTTTAAAGTAACCGAGTATAGTCAACACCTCCTAAATACTAAATGTCTGCAACTTTCTGGTTTTCAGCCAGAGCAAAATTTCGTCCTTGGTTCACGATACACTGCCATCTACCGGAGTTCTTCGAGAAAGAGAAATTAACGATTGGTTCATTTCTAAATTTAAATTTAAAAATCAACCAATCAAAAAATTTAATTCGAATATTGTTTGATCCATCGCCAATAGCTGCAAAATGCCCTTGGTTCATATCACAAAGCACTGCCATCTACCGGAGTTCTTTGAGAAATTAACAATTGGTTCATTTCTGAATTTAAATTTAAAAATTGACCAATCAAAAAATAACAACGGCATTATCGGATTGCCACAAGATGGCGCTTAAAATGGAACCAACGATGACCGTAGCAAAGCAAATGTGCCAGGCATTTAGGCAGGAATTCAAGTGAAACAGGCGATCGCAAATTACAATCGCTACTGGAAATGAATTACATTAGAACGTTTCTTGATAAAAACATCGTGACGTCAGCGTGACGTTTGCCTATGAAAAACGAGCTAGATAAAACGTCACAGCCTACTTCGCGAATAAGAGGAGATCACTGACTGCTTGTGAGCTCTTATTGGCTCCACCCGTAGTGACGTCAGTGCCAAGTTAAGTTGATGATAATGTAATTCACTTCCAGTAGCGATTGCAATTCGAAGCGATTGCAATGGTGTTTCACTTGAATCCCTGCCTTAGTATTTAGGAGGCGTTGGAAAAGTTCACAACTAATACCAGCTTGTGTGCATGCTATTTAAAACCGTTTTTGTGTGGTTTGAAAACAGCTATGATCAATCCTCAATCCTACCCAATGAAAATACAGAGTAAATGAGAGGTCACAGCTCAGGGACTTCCCAGGAGCGCACACATCGTCGTCCTTATTTAATTCAATGTGGTTTGTGGTAGAACCTGGGAGCTGAAGGGGACTCAGTTATTCATTTTTGTAAGCCTCTTACTGAAAATAATATTTCAGTTTCAAATTTCGAAAAAATTTTTTTTAACTTTTACACTTCACGTTTTTAAGTAAGTTTACTTAAGTCTATAACGTTTAAGGCTTAGCAGTCCACAGAACCTTTAAATCTTCACTTCACTTTTAGCTGTAATCTGGAAAGCAGTTACTAACCATAAGTTCTATATTCAGAGCTATAGAGTTGGAGGGGAAGGATGAACGCAAAGGTGCACCTTTCTTTGGAATATTTAGTACTAGCGGTACCCGCACGGCTTTGCCCGTGGTATAAAATTAAAAGTTCATTTGTAAAATAATTGATATAGCAGAAAAAATACTCTATTTTAGTTATAATTCAACTACAATTCCTTCAAAGTATGATATAAAAATTTGGTATTGACCTTACACTACTTCCTTTTACGTGTACATTTCTAAGTAGATGCCTTAAGTGCTAAAATAGTGCTTGGAGGGAGCAAGATAACAATTCAAACATTTATATCCCTAGTTTGCCACGAAACAATGCAAAAAAATGTTTTACAATGATTAATCTCCTAAATATCGCCGATTTTAACACCATTCAGTGGATTTTTCGCAAAATATCGCCAATAGCGCCAAATTGAACCCCCCTCCCCCCCCGAAAAAAAAATAGAATAAAATAAAATAAAAATCGCCGAATTTGTCGCCAAATTGGCGACAAATACTTGGAGACCAAAGGCTTGGCGATATATCGCCAAGTGGTCGCGCCAATTCATCTGCATTGAAATTAACACTGATTTACTCCATAAAAGGGGTAAAGCATCCCATTGTGACATTCAAATGAAACCTCAAGGGGAGATGCACAAAAATAAGCCAAAAGAGAAAATAAGAACAATTTTGTTGCTCACAGAAACCAACAAAAATCTTACCAAAATTTGAAAGAAGAAGAAAGTTTCCTTTCTTAGCTTTAAAAACAAAACAATACATTTTCCGAAATGAAACACATTAAAAAGAAAGTCGCAATGTCGCAATTTATATGATACTAGCCGGGTACCCGGCTCCGCCTGGGTTCTACCGCGTAATATGTGCTTCAGTGAAACTCATTCATAATTTTTTCAGCATTTAAGTGCACATCCATATACAACATAAATGGCTACTTCTGTAAACAATGGCTATTTTTTCTGTTTGTATAAACTAAAAAAATCTGTATTACACACCCTAAATACAAATGAAAGCTACAAATAATGCTTAGGTAAATAGGAAATGTTATAAGCTTGGTGTATTAAAATAAATATATATTTACAGTATCAATCGCTCTGGAGTCAACCATTTCTAAATATCTCACGTTAAATAAGTCCCATTATTAGTTTATATCCTTGTGACTACATTGGTGAAAACATCTTATGTACCTAACTTAGAAATTTTTTGACTATAAACATTTTCTGTTCTCTAACTGTTGCCAAAATCAATTATCTTTTTATTTAGTCTCGTTAGCGATTATTGGTACAGATGAATTTAAAAATCCTAAGAAAGCAATAAATTTCATACTTATTACTCGAGAGAAGCCTTGGTTCACATTTTCATTATTATTACTATTAATATTGTTGTTGCGAGACAACCAAAATTCCCAACAATGGACTGAAAATTTAATCATTTAATGGGGAAACTACATAAATTTTACTATTTTCCATAATAACTTTTTTAAACTAAGCTTTTTAGAAATAAATTATAGCTTATCCTGCTCCCTGTTACTGTAGCTATCTATGGTGAAAAAATTGTTAAAATCGGTTCAGTAGTTTGGAAGATTACCCCGGACATACGGATACAAAAGTAGTCTTTTATGTATATAGATTATAGCTTATCCTGCTCCCTGTTACTATAGCTATCTATGGTGAAAAAATTGTTAAAATCGGTCCAGTAGTTTGGAAGATTACCCCGGACATACGGATACAAAAGTAGTCTTTTATGTATATAGATTTGGTTAATCTTTGTGCTTTGGGTACTTCTTTCTCGCTAAATGGGCGATAGACGCGCCTACTACTATTTCCAAACGTTGCCAAAATCAATATCGCCGAAATGCGAAATCTATGAAAATGAAAAAAAAAAAAAAAATCCGCCAAATCTTTTAATAAAGTCATTAGTATATTGGAAACAGGGTTGCCAGAAGAATACTACGCTCCTTATTTGGGCCGGAAAAATACTACCGTAGTATCAAAAATACTACGTCTGGCAACGCTGGAAAAAGAACGAAACAATAAGTATGAAAACGTAACCATGGTAACAACATGAAAAGTTGATTTCCATTGATAAAGGGCGCGTTCAGAGTACGCGCCCGAGCTTCCCGGGTTCTTCCCAAAGCGTTCAGAGCTGCCATTTGGAACGCCCGAGCTTCCCAAATGCTGTCCAGAGTAGACGCCCGAGCTTCCCGGGCTCAAGCACAAGCAGCCCAGGAAATTTAGCTGGGCAGATAAGTCACGTGTTTGGGCGTTTAGCAAAGGAAGATGCTCATTGGCTGAAATTTATTGCACTTTCGTCTGCTAGGATTTACGAAAAGTGACTAAAACAAAATCTTGAAAATACACACACAATGGGGTCAAAAATACGCACGCTATCTGCTGTGATGAATCTGAAAGGATATATTTCCTTGAGAATCGGTCATTGCTGGAACAATCCTGTTAGATAAGCGAGATCGATGAAATTCTTTACTTACTGTTAGGCCTATTTCATCGTAAATTCCTTCACTTGAAATAAACGTATTTCTCATTAAATTCGATAAGTCATTTCGATCCCACGCTGAACCATGACGGTAGATGAACAATAATTGCCGCCAAGGTTAAGAATGGTATCATTTTGGGCCGAAATACAGGAGCGAATGCAGGATAGTTCCTGCATTGACCGCCGCGTAACTTTCTGCTGTTGTGTCCGCCATTTTGTTTCTTCCCGAAATACACAAGTGCTGTCCAGACCACAACTTCCCGGGCTCGGCTCGGGCAGCTATTTATGACGTCACGGCTTAAACGCCCGGACGGCCCGGGCGAATACTCTGAACGCAGCCAAAATAATTCATTTCATCTCTATTTTCAAACAAATTTTATTCTCGAGTTTAACCATTTTAGAATCGTTTTGCTTGCTTTACTGAAGGTAAGCCTTGAATTCCGGGATTCTAAAAACAATTGTTACAGCTCTCCTGATGATCGTAGAAACTTCGAAAAAACTTCATTTTGTGCAGAAAATTTCAAGCTTTCGAATGACAAAGGACTTGAAAATGTGTATGAAATATTTCTTCCCTATATTATCGAATTTTCGCTAAGAATTCGAATAGAAAAAGAACGAAATGGAATTTTCGAAAAATCGCTTCGAGGTGCAAAACTACATGCTACAAACTAATTTTGTGCCAAGTGGCATGAAAATCGACTGAACGGTTTTGGCGCTACGCGCGTAACAGACAGACAGAAAGAAAGACAGACAAACCTTCAGCTTTATTATTAGTAGAGATATTACTGTAAAGATAATACAGATTTACAGATCAATAACTAAACTGCACAAAAAAGCTGTGGTGAAAACAAAATTTTGCTTGAAGACAAAGAACAAAATTGTACCCCAAAGCCAAACTAACGTAAGTCACAATCATTCAGGAAAGAGCAAAAACATTTTGTCTGATGCATACAAATTATTGAACTCGTGCTCTTTTAACACTGCTAAACAATTGACAAGGAATTTCTTTTATAGAGTTTACGTTCTCATGGGGGTCTCAATGCGGGATAAGATTCGACTTAAAAAATCCAGTAAAATAACCTGAAAATCGCCACTTTTGGACTTATACGCTGGCTCTGCGGTACACGTATGCAGAATGTTAATTTCAACTAACATGACTTCACAGTACAGAAATCTCCATACATTATTTCTCTAAGCCGAATCCTATACCCGGTCGAAACTCTCTCATTTCTTTATCGAATTGCATGAAAATTTATGATTTTGAAGCTTATCCCGCGGGCTATTGACGAAAATTAGACCCACCCTCTAAAAAGTGTCGGTTCGTTTTTTATTCGAACTTCAATTTTTGGGCACAAAATTGACTCTATCTAGCGAAATAATTGTCGTATCGTCTCCATTTTGATTTCATTCGAAAGATTAAAAAAAATGCGTTTTTTAGAACGTTTCTCCGCTAGAGCCGCGTAACGAGAATCTCGAAAATCCACGTTTAAGCGACTTGTAAGCGATTGAAGTTTGAAAAAGTTAAATTTTTTGCTCAACTGTTAAAATCGTTACCATTGTTGTTCAAATCAATTTTAAATGCCACATTTCAAGCCAAGGCTTAGCTCGGTAAACCTTAATTGTAACTTTTATTGTTACAAAATACTATGGTAGTTTTGCGATAACGTTAGTATTTAGTTTAGTAGTAGCCTTGGGTATTTGATTTTAATATAGGGTATCACTTTTGTAGTGGTTTTTTTTATCGTAATGGGGGCAGAAAGGTATCCTCTGTTTTATACCACGACAACCAATGTTTTAAAATAAACCGCCTTAGCAGGGGAGCGAAACTAAGACACCAAATCTGACACATCTAACCGAGGACTGAAATCTTTGAACCTGAATAACTCAATTTTAAGTTTAGAGTTTTTTTTTTTTTTTTTTTTTTTTTTTTTTTTTGCGGAATTCCGCACAAGTAGCACCTAGTAGACTGTATTTTCTTAACCTGAGTTATCATGAATCAGATTTCGGGATTAAAGCAGAATGGCATTTTTTTTTTTTGCCACATCACATGCAGGGTCTGATTTGCAAGTCTCCATGCCCAGGGGACTTTCAAAATTTCCTGCTCCTTTGAATGATTTCTACTTTATAGAGCGGTGGTGATTCAACCACGGTGTTCATTCCCCCCCCCTAAACTTCATAAATGCATATTTAATTTCCATTAAGAAAATAAATATATGAAGGCGTAAATGAATTACGAAAACAGTGGGACAATTTTCAAAAATAGAATTTTTCCTGCCCAGGACACGGGCCCTGGTTGCCCGTGCGATAAATAGGCACCACATGGCAAAAGTGCCAGGCGTGGGTGGAACTGCTAAAAGACTTGCAGCTAGAGCCAGTCTGCAAATGATTTATGACAATCAAATCATGACACCAAGACAGTTGTTTGATCGGGCAAATGAGAGTATCAAATCAATTAATTTTCAATATTGCACAACTGAACATTATAAAACAGAAAGAACAGGTTCTGAAATCTAGAAAGTGATGCCAAGAAAAAAAATTACCAGGCACTCAGAATCTTCATTGTTTTATGCCATTGAATAGGAATCAGACGCAAGTGAAAGCATATTCATTTTCCAACACTATAAAAGAATCGAACGTACTACAGCTGTCAAGGGCGATCTTGATTGCACAGAAAGGGCCATGCTCCACATCAGCGTAAAACGCGACCGAAACTGAAGGCAGAAACCGAAAATCCGGGTACTTTCCATAGGAACACCATTGAATCCATTTTACGCTTCTGCCTATTTTTTCTGCTTTACGTCGATGTGGAGCATGGCCCAAAGAGTTGGATTCTTGACCTGCAAGTATAATGGAGATTAGTGGCTAGGGTGTGTCTCAGACACAGATGAAGAAAATCAAAATGTGAAAATTCTATTGCATCCTCATGAACTCTCAAATTCTTTCTACTATCCTGACTTTGAAAATGTTTTCAATGTACCTATAAGTGCTATTATTTCGAAACAGTGTTTCTTTCAGACATTTTGCTCCGGGGCGCACTTGGAGAATCCGGAGGGGAGGGATCATATGGGGTGGCCTAAATCTGCATTTCGGGGACTTTTTTTCGATAAATTTGCCCACCCCCATTTGAGCGAAAAAATTGCACCCCCTCCCCCTTTCGATAATAAC
>JAXGGA010018022.1:0-22973 GCA_038373865.1 Uloborus plumipes | reverse complement strand
CATCTAAAAGAGCAAGGACACTTTTACCCGCGAAAAGTTATGAACTTTTTAAAAAATTATAGTCTAAAGATTGTTTGCTGTAGTCCACATATGACTAGGGAAAGCTTTCTTGGACTTCTGTTTCACATTTTTTTGAATATTTTTCCAGTCAAAACTACCTTGCTCATCTCATGAAGTTACTGTTGCTGAGTACTTGAACCATTTTTATTGTCAAAATCAATCTGATCAATGACAAATTCTATACTTTCATATTGAACTGATTTGAAAGCATAACATGTTGTTTAGCTTCGTCCAACAGGCCCAAAAATCACTTTGGTCCACTGGTAGCTCCATCTAGCTTTTGCAAAAAATGCAGCAAATTAAGTTCATTCAAATGAAATTATCAAATGTCCCATTACAGAGGTCTACCAAGTTTTTCTTCCAGTTTCCGTATTACACCTTTGTATTTTCCTGTCTTTGTAGTGCATCCATCAAAACCAATGCAAACAATTTCCCACTCAAAGAAACAATTTATTGTTCCTGACTTGTCTAAGAAATGTAAATGTGTGTTCTCATTGGTTGGAAGCAAGGGGAGCGCGGGTGGCACCCAAAGTGCGGCCAGTTCCTCGTGGTGAGTCCTGGGTAATTTCAATAAGCAAGCAAAGAGTTAAAGAAACAACAAAATGATTAAGAAACTGTTTTGAAGTCAATTTAAGTAAATATTGAGAGGAAATATGGAATTATAAATTTCTGTTCAATATTGAAAATATCGGAAATTTTTGAAAATTTGATGAACTTTGGGCCTAATGCGCAGACTGAAATCATAATCCAAAATGATTTTTAAAAAATTCTAGTATATTTCATACCTTTTTCTTCCATTTAATAACCACCCGTCGCTAGTTTTATCATTTGCAATATTTTTTAAAAAAAATTGAAAAATCTAAAAAAAATCAAAAATTTCAAAACTTTAGGCCAAATGCGCAGACTAAAGATGACGTCGCAAAAGTGAAATATTTTACAGAATTGTTACTTATCCTCATTCACAGTAAATGAAGGGTACCCGTTTACGAAAATCAAAAATTCATTTTTTTCGCTCCACCCTAATGTTCATGTTGGTTTTTCTGCCAGACTAATTATCGGGTTTTGGAAATTTGGTTTTTGTCTCGAAGGATACATGTGATAGGAGGAAATGCCACGCCGTCCTCAACGAAGACGCTTCCAGCATATAGACGCCTTTACAAGGGGTATGGTGATCGGACTGAGAAGGGGAGGTTGGTCCATACTTCAAATTGCAGCTGATACCCACATGGATGCAAGTACTGTGCATCGGCTGTGTCGGAGATGGTTGGAAAGAGGAAATGTAGCCACATTGAGGGCTGCAGGTAGCCAGAGTGACGTCAGACCGTTTGGATTGACGGATTCACCGACAAGCTGTGGCGGACCCGCAAGTCACTTGTACGTCGATTCTGCAACACGTGCAAGGTACCCTGGATGTTCCTGTGTCCACCAGAACCATTTTGGACTGGTTGCACGTGGCCTGCAATCACGGAGCCCGCTAAGAAGACTGCCATTGACCTCACAGCACAGACTCCAACGTTTGGAATGGTGCCGGACCAGAGCGACGTAGATGGCAGATGGAGAAAGATCGAATCCGGCAGTAACTGTGGAACGCCCCACAGCGCGACAACGTGGCATAATGGTTTGGGGCGCAATTGCATACAATTCCGTATTACCTCTAGTTCGTATTTAGGGCACTATGACGGCCCAACGATATGTAGATAATGTACTGCGGCCGGTGGCAATCCCCTACCTTCAGGGTCTGCCAAATGCAATTTTTCAACAGGATAACGCCAGGCCTCACAGTGCTCGAATCAGCCAACATGCTCTACGAGGTGTACAGATGCTTTCCTGGCCACCGTACTCTCCTGACTTGCCACCAATCGAACATGTGCGGGACGTGATTGGACGGCGTTTGCAGAACCTGTCACTGCCTCGTTCAGAGGAAGAACTGTGGCAAATGGTTGAAAGGGAATGGAGTGCCATTTCTCAGGACACCATCGGCAGGCTTATTGACTCCATGCCTAGACGTGTTTCTTCGTGCATCGCTGTCCGCGGTGGTCCTACTTCTTACTGAGCCGACGCCGTCCTCGCTCTAAATTTTTCTTATTTATTTTGAAATAAATATCACTTATTGTTCCATGCTGTCTCTGTCTTCTTACCAAATTTCATCAATTTCTGACCACTCCTTCTTGGGGTTGCATTTTCAATGTCGAGCAGTGTATATATATATATATATATATATATATATATATATATATATATATATATATATATATATATATATATATATATATATATATATATATATATATATATATATAAATATATATATATATACACTGAAGTGACAAAAGTCATGGGATACCTCTTAATATCGTGTCGGCCCTCCTTTTGCCCGGTGAAGTGCAAAAACTCGACGTGGCATGGACTCAACAAGTCGTTGGAAGTCTTCTGCAGGAATATTGAGCCATGCTGTCTCGATAGACGTCCATAATTGTGAAAGCGTTGATGGGGCAGGATTTTGGGCACGAACAGACCTCTCGATGGTGTCCCATAAATGCTCAATGGGATTCATGTCGGGCGATCTAGGTGGCCAAATCATTCGTTGGAATTGTCCAGAATTTTCTTCAAACCAATTGCGAACAGTTGTGGCCCGGTGACATGGCGCATTGTCATCCATAAAAATCCCATCGTTGTTTGGGTACATGAAGTCCATGAATGGCTTCAAGTGATCTCCAAGTAGCTGCACATAAGCATTTCCAGTCAATGTTCGGTCCAGTCGCACTAGAGGACCAAGTCCATGCCATGAAAAAACAGCCCACACCATTACGGCGCCACCACCAGCTTGAACAGTGCCTTGCTGACAGTTTGGGTCCATGGCTTCGTGGGGTCTGCGCCACACTCGAACCCTACCATCGGCTCTTACCAGCTGAAATCGTGACTCATCGGACCAGGCCACGGTTTTCCATTCATCTAGGGACCAACCGATATGCTCACGTGCCCACGAGAGTCGCTGCAAGCGATGTCGTTCTGTCAGTAAAGGCACTCGAGTCGGTCTTCTGCTGGAATAGCCCAAGAAATCCAAATTTCTCCGCACAGTTCTAGCAGACACGTCCATTGTACGTCCCACATTGATTTCTACGGTGATTTGACGCAGTGTTGCTTGTCTGTTAGAATTTACGACTCTTTGCAGACGTCGCCGGTCTCGATCTTTAAGTGCAGGCGGTCGACCACTGCGCTGTCCATGGTGGGATGTTATGCCTGAAATTTCATACTCTCGGCACACTCTTGACACAGTGGATCTGGGAATGTTGAATTCTCTAACGATTTCCGAAATGGCATGACCCATGCGTCTAGCTCCAACTAACATTCCGCGTTCAAAGTCTGTTAATTCACGTCGTGCGGTCATCATCACGTTAAAACCTCTTCACATGAATAACTTGAACAGAAATGAAAGCTCTGTAACAGCACTGCGCATTTATACCTGTTCTATGCGATGCTACTGCCATCTGAAAATTTGCATATTGCTATCCCATGACTTTTGTCACTTCAGTGTATATATATATATACATACATACATACATACATACATACATACATATAAACATTACATACATACATGCGTACACACAGACATATACACATTACATACATACATGCATACACACATGTATACAAACATACATACATACACACATACATACCAATACATATATATATATATACATACATGTACATTAGGGTGGGCCGAAAAAACACTTTTTTTTATTTCGAATTTGTAATAGCGCGGAAAAGTTGCGAATTATGAAGACAAAAAGAAGGAAAAAAAAATTATCGAAATCGGTTAATATCTTCCGATCGCGCATAAGGCCTAAAATTTGACAAAAAATGAAAAAAGTTGATTTTCGCGATTTTTTTTTTTTAAATTTTTGAATTGGATGTTTTCGAAATGTAATAGTGCGGAACAGTAGCTAATTGTGAAGATAAAAAGAAGGGAAAAAATTATCGAAATCCATTGATATCTTCCGATCGCGCATAAGGCCTAAAATTTGACAAAATATGAAAAAAACTTCATTTTTGCGATTTTTTTTTGAAAAAATTTTGAATGAAATGTTTTCATAATTTTTTCGCGCGGAAAAGTTTATAATTATGAAGACAAAAAGAGGGATAAAAAGGAGGAAAAAAAATATCGAAATCGATTAATATCTTCCGGTCGTGCCTAGGGCCTAAACTTTGACAAAATATGAAAAAACATCATTTTTGCGATTTTTTGTTTAATTTTTTGAATTAGATGTTTTCGTAATGCAATAGTTTGTAACGTTTACTAATATAGCCTTAAAACATTGTGCTTTGATTTTGTTTTGGTCAGTTAATATCTTCCGGTTGCGCATTAACCCCAAAATTACCCAAAATAATAATTAAAAAAAGTTACATTTTTACGCGTTTTTGGTTTTTGATGAATAATTTTTTGTGAAACAACCGTAGTATTTTTTGAGACAGACTGACAATAATATAGAAAAATAAACTACCACAGGTTCAGTCGATGTTATCCAGTTGCGAAAAGCCTTAGAAACTCTCATGCGCAGACGTCGGGCAGCAATCCAGGCAACGTCGCTCGCCTGGCTACGGCTCTCTTCCACTCCATCGCCGCCTTCCTAGGACCATGTCAGCTGTCTGCCTATATTGTTTTTTCAGTCTGCGCTTCTATGTAGTAATCGCAGTGTACTATTATTTAGTTCAATCTAGCTGTTTTGATTTTGAAAATCTTGTAGTCTTCTGTAATGATGTAGTTTCCTGCTGTGTGTGGACTCTGTGATTTAACAAAAAGTTATGTAATAACAAGACAAATACTCTAACAACAAGACAAATATTTGGCTGCCCCACTTTTGGCACTCCAAAGAACTGCCATCAAACTAACTGCCTACTGGCGAAGACACCATTATTAATTTCTAGTGCCAAATTTAACCTTCCTTGAGTACGGCACCTAATGATGTCCTTGCCAGTGGACGGCTTGTTTGATGGCAGTTCTTTTGGAGTACCAAAAGTGGGGCAGCCAAATATTTGTCTTGTTATTAGAGTATTTGTCTTGTTATTTGGCTCGGCAATTGTATAACTTTTTCGTTAAATCACCGAGTTCACACAGAGCAGAAAACTACATCATTACAGAAGACTACAAGAATTTCAAAATGAAAACAGCTAGATTGAACTAAATAATAGTACACTGCGATTACTACATAGAAACGCAGACTGAAAAAACAATATAGGCAGACAGCTGACGTGGTCCTAGGAAGGCGGCGATGGAGTGGAAGAGAGCCGTTGCCAGGCGAGCGACGTTGCCTGGATTGCTGCCCGACGTCTACGCATGAGAGTTTCTAAGGCTTTTCGCAACTGAATAATATCGACTGAACCTGTGGTAGTTTGTTTTTCTATCTTATTGTCAGTCTGTCTCAAAAAATAATACGGTTGTTTCACAAAAAATTATTCATCAAAAACCAAAAACGCGTAAAAATGTAACTTTTTTTAAATTATTATTTTGGGTAATTTTGGGGTTAATGCGCGACCGGAAGATATTAACTGACCAAAACAAAATCAAAACACAATGTTTTAAGGCTATATTAGCAAACGTTACAAGTATTGCATTACGAAAACATCTAATTCAAAAAATTAAACAAAAAATCGCAAAAATGATGTTTTTTCATATTTTGTCAAAGTTTAGGCCCTAGGCACGACCGGAAGATATTAATCGATTTCGATATTTTTTTTCCTCTTTTTTATCCCTCTTTTTGTCTTCATAAATATCAACTTTTCCGCGCGAAAAAATTATGAAAACATCTCATTCAAAATTTTTTCAAAAAAAATCGCAAAAATGAAGTTTTTTTCTTATTTTGTCAAATTTTAGGCCTTATGCGCGATCGGAAGATATCAATGGATTTCGATAATTTTTTTTCCTTCTTTTTGTCTTCACAATTAGCTACTTTTCCGCACTATTACATTTCGAAAACATCCAATTCAAAAATTTAAAAAAAAATCGCGAAAATGAAGTTTTTTCATTTTTTGTCAAACTTTAGGCCTTATGCGCGATCGGAAGATATCAACCGATTTCGATAATTTTTTTTTCCTTCTTTTTGTCTTCACAATTCGCAACTTTTCCGCGCTATTACAAATTCGAAATAAAAAAAAGTGTTTTTTCGGCCCACCCTAATGTACATGCATACATGTACATGCATATATATATGCTTAAATTTTTACAGACACACATACAAACATACATACATACATACAATGCATACATATAAACATTACATACATGCGTACACACAGACATATACACATTACATACATACATGCATACACATATGTATACAAACATACATACATACACACATACATACCAATACATATATATATATATATATATATATATATATATATATATATATATATATATATATATATATTTACTAACACAAACAAAGTAGTTGAAGATTCATATAGAACAGGAAAATAACCTTCACCACACAGGTCAAAAGGCGCCTGTGGCAGCTCTTTGAAACTGGTAGCAGACATATTTTTAATTAGAAGCATAAAAATTTGCGAAAAATTTTTTTTGCGAAAAAATCTTGTTAAAAACAGAAGTAAAGAGAAAATTCCCAAAAGACCCTGGGGCCTTCATCAGGGGGACTCCCCTAGGGTAGGGAAAAGTGGAGTGAGATGTTTCTAGCAAGTTGCAGGCAAAACGCCTAAAAAGATGCAACTTTTAGCCCCCATTATTATTATTTTTTTTTAAATCCAATTAAATTCAGGTTTGTTACAAGTGGGACTTATTCTTATAACGTTAGAGCCGGTTATATTTTCTTCGAAAAACTTAAAAAGATTTTAGAAAAAATTGCTGAAGAAAAAAACTTAATTATTTTGAAATAACCAAAAGGTTTTGAACTTTTTAAATAATCGTAATAACACTATTTACAGTATCAATACTTTTGACTTTGAAAATCTCTTTACAAATATTCCCCATCATCTAATATTAGACATTTCTAATAATTCTATTTCGAAAAGTATGAAGATTGCATAGGGTATAAAAGAAGCTACTGGCTAAATTTAGTTAAGTTCTGTGTTTTCGAAAACTATCTTTTCAATGGTTCTAATTTTTATAAGCAAATTAACGGCATTCCGATGGGTACGTCTTTTTCCATTTCTTTTGCAGACGTTTTTCTTCATGTTTATGAGTCAAATTTTCTAATCGACAATGATCTTGAGGCCTTCAGGTACATTGATGACATTATAATTTTTAACAACAGGATTTCCATAATCTCTACAAGGATATTTATCCAAAAGAATTTTTGCTTAAACAAACAAATATTAACAACACTGCTTCTTTTCTGGACATTTATATTAAATTAGAAGATAAAGATGTCAATCTTGCAATCTATGACAAACGTAAAGATTTCAACTTCAAAGTCCACTCACTTATCCATTTTCACAGTTGTCTAAGTAAAAAGGTTTTCAAGAACATTATCATTTCCCAAGTTTCACGATACAAAAAAAATTGCAACATTAATTCAAATCTAGACTCAGCAATAAGACAATTAATTGTAACTTTAACTGAAAACTGCTACCCCGTGAATTTGATAAACAGTCTTATCAGTAGCACCATTGAAGAAGCCCTAGATTGGTAGTTCTTGAGTAAGAGTTTGTGTTTTTGTATTTCGTGTAATTTCATGTTGTCAGTTTTATTTGAATTATTTTGATTATATATGGTGTCTTTTGAATTGTATTATCTCATGTTTATGCATTAATGAATTGGACTTCTAGTGACCTAATGCTTGTTTGTGAAATGTCGGGGGCTAAAAGTTGCATCTTTTTAGGCGTTTTGCCTGCAACTTGCTAGAAACATCTCACTCCACTTTTCCCTACCCTAGGGGAGTCCCCCTAATGAAGGCCCCAGGGTCTTTTGGGAATTTTCTCTTTACTTCTGTTTTTAACAAGATTTTTTCGCAAAAAAAAAATTTCGCAAATTTTTATACTTCTAATTAAAAAAAAATATATATATAGGGGAGAGTGGTAATGAATGGGCCATGGTGATGAATGGGCCACTAACAAAATATGAAAAAGTATTTGCATGATTTTTTTTTTTTTTGATGCCACCAATAGATGTAGCTATTTGGTCTACTAAACTCATCCAATTTTCATTCGTTTGCCCTGAGCCATTTTCAAACTAGAGTGGCATGGTCAAGAATCTGACTGAAAAGTAAGTTTTTCCCTTTTTAGTAAAACATTTCCTAGCTAAAATGTACTAAGTATTTCACTGCATACATATGTATAAGCTAGTCTTTCCATATCTATAAACTAATCTTAAGATGTATTTTGATGTTATCTAAATTCAATGTATTCAAAAAACCTAAATGTATTCCAAAAGTATAGGTGGGGCTGAATGGGCCACTATGTCATGGTAATGAATGGGCCACCTAAATATTGTTTTTCTTCCTTTTCTTTGGATTTTCGCATTAATATAAAGCACAAGTGACTGTCATAGATAGATTAAGATTACTGTCGTCAAAATAGGCTTGTAGTAACTTCTAAATATAATTTGCAGATCTATATTATATTCCTATAGTACAATAGACCTCTGGTCGCAGTGCGTGGCTTGAAAAAGCCCCCCTCTCTCCTTCAGATTATATTCCTCACAGTACAATTTCATTTTCTTTCTTGGTAACTTAAGTTAGATATTTCTTATACCCAAAGTCTAGTAAATTTTTTAAAAAAATTTTGAATTTTGACAAGTTTGAAAATGAAGATGAAGTCTTTGAAAGTGATTTTTAATATTATTTTTGAAATATATAAATTTTGTTAAATCATAGTGTGTATTACCGTAAAATGGGGTTAATCGGAACACTTTTCAGCTTTGATTGTAAAAAAAGTAGTTAAAAGATTTTTTTTAATTTGATTTTTTGGGTAAAAACTTCGGTCTTGCTTTACTTTTGATATTCCAAGCGAAGACAAAGCATTTTGAAAAATTATTATTAAAATATATAGGAAATTATGGGTGTTCCGAATCACCCCGCTGATAGGGGTCAATCGGAACACTTGTTAAAATTTTTATTTTTTTTCAATTTAACCTGTACAAAATGAGTAATATTGATGGGGGAGAATAAGAACAGACAATTACTGTCAAATAAATGCATAATTTCAATAATAGTAAACGTGTATAATTTGTCAAAATTCAAAATAATTTTGAACTTATGAAAAATGAAAAGTAATTTTAAGAAATGCTTTTGAATTGAAATACAAAGATTTAACATGAATGGAAGTCACTCATGTCGTCCACAAATATGTACTTGTCCTTAAAACTAGCAATTGTGACTTGGCTTAAGTTTTTTCATAACATCTCCTGGGATGAACTCTGCCTTTTCTTTAGTTTCTTGAAATCTCTGGGTTTCGGGGATTGTCCTGAAAGCTTTTTACGCTTATTCATCACTGTCTGTGTGCTGGATTTTTGCTACATAAAGTCTATGTGACTTTCCCCCTCGTATTTTAAGTAAAAAGAAGTCTCCTGGAGAAAAAATCTTTTGAAATCTGCAACTGTTTGTCATTCTAAGATCTAGTTGCTCACGAGAAGGGATAAACAGTAATAAAACCTTGTCCTTGTCTTGATTAGAAGAATTGGGGTTAGAATCTTGATTTTTCAAAGTTTCCTTCAAATAAGTTTGAATTGGAACAGCAGAACTAAGTGTTCCGATTCACCCCGCAAATTTTTTTTCTATGCCATTTTTCAGAATTCTTCATTTTTATGACACAATTTATAAAAAATGTAAATTCTAATGCGGTATTCTGTTGTTCAGATACATGTATAATTGAAACATACCACTCTTAGTTTTTAAATATAAGAAGGTTTGGTCTTGCATATGAAGTTTTGCAGTCTATGGAAATGTGATGTTTTCTAGCGTTCCACGTGCAGCCCTCCTTAGAAGCCAATAGCGTTGCCAGATTGACAAAAGTAATTTTTTCCTACTCCCTATGATCTTACCTTACTAAGAAAAAAATTCATGGTGAAAAATACCCAATAGTTTATTTATGAAGAATTTCGTTGTACGGTCGGGAAGTTTTGTTCCGATTGACCCCGCTGTTCCTATACACCCAATTTTACGGTATCTGTTATTTTTTTATATATATTTGATGTTATTTATTTCTTACAATATCATTATTTGGTCATTTTTCTGTTACAATTGGTATGCATCAGTTTTATTTTAATTGCATCAATTTTGATGTTTATATAATTTTAAATCAGTATGATTTTGCATAATCATGTCAAGTGCCACATTTATTTTATCATATTCAGCAAA
This sequence comes from Uloborus plumipes, assembly GCA_038373865.1. Taxonomy (NCBI): domain Eukaryota; kingdom Metazoa; phylum Arthropoda; class Arachnida; order Araneae; family Uloboridae; genus Uloborus; species Uloborus plumipes. The sequence continues at coordinate 12,594 of JAXGGA010018022.1, read as the reverse complement.
TAAAAGATTAAATCCACATGTTTTCATTGAATTCATTTAGTGGCCCATTCATTACCTTCGATGGCCCATTCAACCCCATAGGTGGGGTTGAATGGGCCAAATTTCAAAATTTTTATTTTCTATTATAATTCATTATAGACAGGTGCTAATCCAACTTTTATGACTTTTTTAGATAGCCAGATAAGTAAAGTAACTAAAACACCAATTTAGAGTTAAAACAAAGTGTTAGAAAAAATTACAAAAATTCAGAACCAAAAAGTGACCACTCTCCCCTATATATATATATATATATATATATATATATATATATATATATATATATATATATATATATATATATATATATACATACATGCATGCATACATACATACATATAAACATTCAATACATACATGCATACACACATACACACACATACATATATATATGTACACAACATACATACATCCATACACAAAAAAACATATATATAAACATACATACGTACACACACATACATACATACACATATATACATATATCCAAACATACATACATACACACATACATACCAATACACACACATATATATATATATATATATATATATATATATATACATACAGACATACATGTTCATGCATATGTACATGCATACATACATACCTACACACATACATACATACGTACATTCATATATACATATATACAAACATACATACATACATACCTACATATATATACAAACATACAAACACACAGACATATATACATACGTACCTACCAGGCACGTGCCGTGAACGAACGCCCAGGGTAGGCAGATAAGATAATTTGTGGAATAATAATACATATGTTAAAAAAAAATTATATGCTTAAAAATAAAATAATCATTCATAATAAAATAATCATTCATAATAAAATAATCATTCATCATAAATATCATTCATATTCATACCGTAATAAAACGGTATGAATATGAATGATATTTACGTAGCCCCTAGTATAAACATATGTAAAAATGTTTTCATCTGATTCTATAGCAATCCATTCTTCTTTCTTTCATTGTGGTGAATATATCTGTGACTATCATAAAAATTGAAAGTGGGGTCTTGTTTCATTTTGTTCACTTTCTTTTTCTATGGATATTAAAACAAGAAAGCTAGGTTGTTAATTTGTCATTTTGTTTCTTTTGTTGCCCTTTAGTTCTTTTTATGGCCGAAAATATGCACCCTAAAAAAATTGTGGCTGGTATAGTCAAAATTAACTGCAACAACATCAGTTTCTAGAAACAGTTGGCTCAGTTCACTTTTCAAAAATAAAATGAAGTACATTTTTTATACATTTGTCAAAAAAAAACTTGTTCCCATAAATATCAACAAATCGGCAATCCGTCTAGTATTGTCAAAAAGTTTCGGTACGTTTTTTAGACTGCTAAATGCACCCTTATTAACTCCAAAAGGGTCATTCCATGTCAAGTGAGCCTACGTCTTTTTACCTTACATTTTTGTATTTCTTTCAAATTTGGCTCATCAATTGTACCCCTTGAGGTAATCAAAAGTCTCAATTTTTAGATTTTTATCTCTATTATTTTTTCATTTATGCGACTTTGAACTTTGGAAAAATCCTCGTTTTTTCATGGATAAGGGAACATAAAAGGAACTCTAACTCAGCACCAAATATAGATAGAACGATTTGGTAAATGGAATTTTAAAGTACGTTAGTTGCCGCTTAATCTGATATGCAACATGACTAATTTGATAAACATTTTCTTTTTCAAAAAATGAAATTTAAATTTCAAATTTAAATTTCTCGAAAAATATATAATGAATTTTTCTAAAAAAATTCTCAAAAATTCTTGTGTATTCTTTCTATGTTTGTACAAATTTTTAGATTGGGATCTCAATAGGATCATATCTTTTGAATTTTTGAATAAAATTGTGTAGGAAAAAAATGATATTTTTCAGAATCTATTTATTTAAATACTAAGTTATCTTGCTTGTGATGGTCTAAAAAGTAGTAAACAAACATGAATATGTTTAAAGTGAGCTGGCATGAGCTTATAGATTTGTCAGGTTCACCCCTTCACCCCTTCCTCCCCCGCACAGCTACAATTTTTTAATTCAACAACCTTATAACAAGGCAAAGTAAAAACTTTCCCCCACCCAAATATACCATTAACGCTACACTAATATGAAGTCTCACCTGGGGATTGATTTGAGAATTATTTTCCCCCTAGGTATGTATTGTTTTTCAGACGAAGTGTTTCTGTTTTCACTTCGACCTTCACAAAGTGTACTTCCATTCAATATCTGAATTTAAACTTATGATTCATTTCATCCCTCCCCCAGCACCAATCTTCAATTTTGGAGGAAGAAAAGAAACGGTTCGCCCCAAGATCATGGCAAACAGCAAAATAGCAGTTTCCCCTTGTTCTCATAATGTTTTCACATTATTTTCACACAAATTTGAAAAGAAATCAAAGTATCAGGTTATATGCCAGTCCCCATCACTGCCTTTCCTTTCTCTTATTGGACAAAGCTCATGAGCTAATAGGAAAGAGTAACAAACAGAACAAACTGAAACACTACCAGACATCAGTAGAGACTAAGGTTTTGAAATGGGGTTAGACGGGATGATAAAAAAATAAAAGTTTGTAGCGGGAAGGTAGGAAAAGGGGAGGAGCTATCTGTACAGAAGTTAAACAACATGAGAGGTTATGATCAAAAAAGCAGTGTTTGTTTAATATATGTATATAGATATATCTTGCTGCATTACTATAATGGTATATTTGGGTGGAGAGGGGGATACTTCGTCTAGTTATAAGGGAACCCATTTACCAACTTTAAATAAGTTTACTATTCATTTTGTATCAAAGAGTATTTTTTTAAAAACATTTTGAGCAGTTTTGAAAAAAAAGAGTGGTTGTGCGGGGGAGGGAGGGGGGATGAACCTGACAAATCTATAAGCTCATGCCAGCTCACTTTAAACATATTCATGTTTATTTACTACTTTTTAGACCATCACAAGCCAGACAACTTTGTATTTAATTAAATAGAATCTAAAAATTATCATTTTTTCCTATACAGTTTTATTCAAAAATGCAAAAAAATATGATCCCATTGAGATCCCAATCTAAAAATTTGTACAAACATAGATAAAATACACAAGAATTTTGAGAATTTTTAAAAAAAATCATTATATGTTTTTTGAGAAATTTAAATTTCAAATTTAAATTTCATTTTTTGAAAACGAAATTTTTTATCAAATTAGTCATGTTGCATATCAAATTAAGCGGCAACTAACGTACTTTAAAATGCCATTTACCAAATCGTTCTATCTATATTTGGTGCCGAGTTATGGTCCCTTTTATGTTCCCTTATCCATGGAAAAACGAGGGTTTTTCCAAAGTTCAAAGTCTCATAAATAAGAAAACAATAGAGATAAAAATCTAAAAATTGAGACTTTTAATTACCTCAAGGGGTACAATCGATGAGCCAAATTTGAAAGAAATAGAAAAATGTAAGGTAAAATTTTTCTCAGATTTTGGATCACTTGACGTGGAATGACCCAAAAGCAAATTTTTAAAATTGACTTATAATGATATGAATTTTTCAATATTTTGTCGCTTTACTTCGTAAGTCTTTTTTTTTTTTTCAAAAAGTTTAAACAGAACAACTATCCTGAGGTTTCAACCTAAACATGGGAAACAATATGACAAATGAAAAAACGAAACATTTGAAAATTACGGAAACATTTCAAAGAAAACAAACAACCATATAAAAAACTAATCAAGATGGCAAAACCATTGTGAATTTTGCTAACGCTCACCGCCCTGCACATAACGTCCGAATTGCAGCGGAGAATCGAAGCTGATCTTCGTCGGCTACGCCAGATAGGCTGATTTTATACTGCCTTCAAGGTCGCTTTGGCTGACGCGAAGAGGGGGAAAAGTGCTGCACGGGGGTGTTTCGCATGCTAAGCATTGCATAGATACGGAAGTAGAAAAGCAGCGTCGGTCGCTGCTTTTCGAATGTACCAAAATGGAAAAATTTCATTATTTTTCTTTTTTTCTATTATTGCTGTGCAAAACCGAAATATTTTTTTCTAATCAACGCATCAAATGTCATTGAATGAAGTGGTGAGGTTGATCTGTTTTCTTCGTGGGTAGGCACTGCCTACCTTGCCTACCCAGAAGGCACGTCCCTGATACCTACATATGTACATATATACAAACATACATACATACACACACACATACATACTTATATATATATATATTAAATAAATGCATGCATTCACACATACATATATACAGATATATACAGACAAACATGCATACATACATACATAAATACATATATACATACATACATACATGCATACATGCATACATACATACATATATACATACCTACATACAAACAGCCACGTACATGCATACAAACATTCATTAAAACATACAAAGTACATACACTTATAAATTCATACATGTACACAACACACATACATATATACATACTTACATACAAACCGCCATGAACACATACACATACAAACATACATACAAACATACAATGTACATACATTTATATATTCATACATACATTTATTCATACATGTACACAACATACATGTACACAACATGCATATATACATGTACACAACATACATACATACATACATTCATACAAGTACACAACATTCATACACACATACATATATACATGTACACAACATACATACATACGTACCTACATATATACATGTATACAAACATACATACATACATATAAACATTACATACATACATGCATATACACATACATATATACATTACATACATACATGCATACACACATATATATATATACATACATACGTACCTACATATATACATGTATACAAACATACATACATACAGGCATACACACATACATATATATATATACATACATACATGCATTCATACATACATACATACATACATACATACATACATACATACATACATACATACATACATACATGCATACACACAGACATATATACATTACATACATACACACTGACATATATACATTACATACATACATGCATACATGCATACACACACACATATATATATATATATATATATATATATATATATATATATATGCATATATACATGCATACATACCTACATACATTCATACATGTACACAACATACATACATACATACTCACATACATGCAAACATATATGCATTACATACATACATGCATACACCCATACATACATATATACATACATACATGCATACACATATACATACATACATATATACATGTCTACATACAAACATATATACATATACATACATATATACATACATTCCTACATTTTCACAAACATACATACCTACACCTCTATACAAACATACATACATACACCCATACATACATACATTTATACATACATACATTTATACATGTACACAACATACATACACACATACATACAAAGCTATATATATACATATATACAAACATAAATAAATACATACATACATACATACATACATATAAACATTACATACATACATGCATACACACATACATACAAAGCTATATATATACATATATACAAACATAAATAAATACATACATACATACATACATACATGCATATACACATACATATATGCATTACACACATACATATATACATTAAATACATACATGCATACTAGGGTGTATCACGAAAACTTTTTTTTGGAAATTCAAAAAGTGAAGTTGGTAAAAAGTTACATATATATACATACATACATGCATACACATATACATACATATATACATGTACATACATATATACATACATTCCTACATTTTCACATACATACATACACCCATACATACATACATTCATACATACATACATTTATACATGTACACAACATACATACACACATACATACAAAGCTATATATATATACATATATACAAACATAAATAAATACATACATACATACATACATATAAACATTACATACATACATGCATACACACATACATATATACATTACACACATACATATATACATTAAATACATACATGCATACTAGGGTGTATCACGAAAACTTTTTTTTGTAAATTCAAAAAGTGAAGTTGATAAAAAGTTGTCACTATGTTCACATAGTTACCAAATTTTTTTTTTTTTTTTGAAATTAGAAAATATTTAGGTCTCCCGGGATGAAGTTTAAATTTCAAATATTTAGCCAAAAAAGTAGATTTTTTGAATTTTGTTTTTCTGCATGAATACAAGGCAGCGCGTACACCCAAGCCACACGAGTCGCTTTGTCGATGTCTTCCCGAAGACGCACGTATGAACTCGTTATTCCTCCCTGTTGTGCGCACACTGAATAGTCAAGTGACGCGCCTCAAATGCTGCGGCCGTGTCGCACGAATGCCCGCTTGATTCCCCGTGTGCTATCCAGGGAGCAAAGAAGCGTCTTGAGTCACATCGTCCGATCACCAAACAAGATGGCCGACTATGAACACGCGAAGAATTAGTTTCTTGAGAACAACATTAAAATTCTAGTTAATCTTTACTTCGTTGAATTTAGATAAACTATGAAACACCAAAAAAAGTTAAATTAAAATTAGAGAGAAGAAAAAATGTTGGGTGGTATAGTGCTGGGGACCTGTTTCGAAGTGTATCCGCTGTTTGCGTAAAGCTGTAGATCGGCTATTTCCTCTAATTTTTTTAATTTTACATTTTTCGGCTGCTTTATAGTGGCTGAATGTAAGGAGATTTGATTAATTAGATATTTTGAGTGTTTTAATCTTTTTTCTTAATATTTATGTGACACTACTTCAATAAATGGCGAACTGTGAGTAAGGCGCGTTGGCGGGGCTGGTAGAGCATCGGTCTCGCAACGGGAAGGGCGTGTGTTCGAATCTGGGCGAAGGAAGGGTTTTTTTTTTCTTCCTTTACATAATTTTTCTTTCCATCACCATGTATATTGTTTCACAAAGTTTTTTTTTTTTTTTCGGGAGAAGGGGCACACCAGAATTATGGAAATAATTCATCAAGCTTCAAAAAATATCATTAAAAAAATTTCAACACTGTCTACGAAAAATAATTAAGCAACTCACAAATATACTGTTGTTCAAAAAATTACTTTAAAAAAAACGAGTTTTTCCGTTTCTTGGAGTTTCAATTGAGAAATTGGGTTTTTCCCCATTCAAAAATTTAAGCTTGTGTGCTCCTAGGTTGAGCTACATATACCTTTTAAGCTACCATATATATTTACTCAAATATATTGTAAATTATGAATTTAAAAACAGCTCAATATTCATATGAAATATCAATTTTTCCGAAACCATGACTGTTTAGGATGGTAATATTTACCTCGCTTCATAACAAAACGTGTGAGAATAACATTTTAAATAAAACGCTCTTTATAATCCCAGAATGCACTTAGTAGTAAGATATTTTTTACAGTTAGTTCTTATAAGGACGATTCTCTGTAAACTCGTAATTGGCTGTCCGAACCGAGTATTTTAAAAATAATAAAGCGTAATAAAGTAATTATCTCTCTTAATACAAATAAAGCATTAATACTCTGTGGCTCAATCGTATTTGGAGCGATAAAAATTATTATTTTTTTCCTAGAAATTACCTAAACACCAAAAACACAGTCCTCTCTCTGTCCCGATCGTATTGTCTAACACTTCAAGGTAATATTCCAAAAATCCTATCAACACTACATAAATTTGGCAATTAATATCTAAAACTAGAATAGTGCAGCTATATTTTTTCATAAAATAAGGTCCAATTACGTATTTCCAAAACCTAATATTGTCATGTAAATTCTGTCCGGAGTTTTTTGAAACAGTCCCCTGCCACAAATACACAAATTCAAAGCTGCAATAGAAAAAATCCATTACTCTTAAAAATGTTTTCCTGCATGAAGTTAAACGCAATCAGAGTGAATTTGGGGGCCGAAATTGTTGAGAACGGTGTTGAAACGCTGATTTGTTTAGTTTCAGAGCCACATTTGCGGCGAAAATATGAATCTTGGTTGTTGCAAAAACAGTCCTCTGGTAGTGATTTTATTAATGTTAATTAGTTTAATTATGTTAAATTTTTAACGTTTTAATAGTTAACGCCCATAACTTGAGATAAGCCCCCCCCCCCCAGCAGCAGAAACCATAAACATGAATAATACCAATTATTTTGGAATTCCTTGACATGAGAAGTTTTAAATTATATTTATTTAGCTTTAATATTCGATCAACTACCCATTTCATCGACTAAGCAAAATAATATATTTTCAATCTACAATTTTTTCAGCTTGTTGTTCATAAGATAAAAAGATTAAATTCTTAATAAATAGCAGTTTAAACGATAAATATTACTTTACTTCATTTAATTATTTAATTTAATTTATTATTTTTCATTATATCCAGTTTTTACAATGATGACATTAGATTTTTAATTTCCTTAATTGAATACCATTTAGTGATTACTAGAACTATTATTTAGTTTCTGTCACTATGAAAAAAAAAACGTCATAATGTTATGCTACATTAACTTCTGTGATTCCAGTTACAATGAAACATACGCACTCCTTGTCTCTTCTCTCCACAATACAGGAATACAGCTCTCAAAATACGGATACAGTTACGCTATAACACTAATATGCGCGTGCGCGATTTTAGGACTGCAATCCGACTTTCGCCTTGTCGGTGTACGCACGCGGGAAGCACAAGTCGCTGGCGAGTGCGACAGAAGCGGCTGTCGCAGACATCTGATGTTTTCGTGACGCTTTGGTGTACGCGCTGCCTAAAGCAATTATTATTTTTTAATTTCAAAAACATAAATTTTAGAAAAGAAATTAGACGTTAAAACATAATTCCTTTCTGTAATCAAATATAAAAGTCTCTTGGAATCAAATTGAAAACTTAACTATTTTGTCAAATATCCATTACTTTCATTTTGTTCAGTTGATGGTTGTAAATTTTTCTAGGCTACTTTTTGCATAGTTAAACTATTAGAAACCATGTTGATTAAATCTATCTTAATTTTAAATTAATTTATTAATCTCAACTTATTATTTGGGTGCAAGACATAAGAAATATTGACAGAGTGACAAAAAATAAATTAATTTAAAAAAATGAATAATAAAATTAAGTAAATAAATGTTAAATTTATGAAAAATATTAGATGAAAAATATTGCAAATACAACAAGTTAATAACCGTGCTAAACATTGAGTGAGGACTTGTTATGTAAAATAAATTCCAATATCATATTCATCTATCTTGAAGGCACCACAGTTGCAACCCACGTCTTCAACCTACAGCCAAAGTTTTCGGTTACGCTGTTGTAAACAATATTTACATATATTGTGTTTCAACAATATAGAGTCTTGCTTGTTTTTCATTCTTGGAATGCTGTAGTTTCAAGCATAGCTTTGAAGTGACGTTTCGTTTCAAAGTTTGGGAGGTATTTCCTATCCAACAATCTTGACCTAATGAAGCCATCTCGTTCTTTGAAACCGCAAACGTGCTTGAACGCTGCTGTCACTTCCTTTACAATCCTTTCAATTGCCTGAGTATGTGAGGGAATTTTAAACTCATTTTTGTCTCTAGTTCCTAACTCAACAATCATTTCGAGCTCTTGTTTGGTTAAGTTGGTTATGAGAGGTGGTTCCGTTACTGTAGTTCATTGCCAATCGATAATATCGATATAGTCTTCTGCATCAAAATTTACTTGTGGTAGTTTGAAAATCCTCCTGGCTTTAAATTTTGTTTGACGAGCGTTTTCTATTCTTGTGCTTTCCAAAGATCTAACAGGTTTCCTTGAATCAAATAACATTCCTAAAAGGAGATGTTCCGGATGTACCATAAAGGCATTTCTCTGTAGAGTTGACTGAACAACAGTCTTAAGCTCATTTTCTAAGTATTTGATACGTTATACGATTTGAAAAAAGTGTCGTGATGCATAAATAATTCTAGGTTGACATTTAATAGTAAACCAGGAGGGGGCGTAACTTTTCATGACAAATTCAGCTAATTTTTTCAGTTGTGAGGTTGGTTGAATTGATGAAACATATAAACTCAAAATTATGTTGGCCATTGTCAGTTACCTTGCATGAGAAATGCTTCCAGGGTTTCTACATGCCAATTGTTGAGAGCATTAAAAATCTTCGATTTATCAACTACCGCTTCCTGATTTTCTGAAGTCACAACATTTATATCCTGCAAAAGAGCACTTGCTAAATGGGTTGCTGCTCTATTGGAAATACCTCTTCGATCACACGTTCTGGAAAACGATGGCAGATGTAATGGTAGGACCTGCTTTACAGAAACGCTTGAAATTTTCTTTTTATCTTCTGATAAAATATTTTTAGAAGCTAAAACACTTTCACTTGAATCCGGTTGAGTGGAATCTCTGGTACTAACCGTACATTCTTGTTTCATAGCAGGAGAATTTGTTGGTCGCATATTTCGGTTTGTCTGGAGTACCAAATCTATTTCCTTCCTTTTGCTACGTTTTTTTAGTTTTATACTTTTTACTGTATCAATACTTCTTGTAATCATAAGCCTCATATGTCGCTGGTCATTCAAGAACGCATGTTCTAGATGTGGAACTTTTCTTTGAACTGGGCACAAACATTTCCCTAAATTATTACATTTGCATGAACAAATATGAAAAAGACTGTTCTCGAGGCCAGATCTGAAATTTTCAAGTGACGTTTTCAAGTTCTTGATTGAATTTGTGTTACACCCAATTACTAAGGCTCGACCGATGGCATTTTTGGCCGTTGGGCCGATGCCGATTGTTGGCTGATGTTTCAAAGTTTGCCGATGGCCGATGTTTCAAAGTTTGCCGATGGCCGATTGCTTGTATTGCAAGAGAAGCCGACTTCAATCGTGCCCGCAACCTCTTGCGTACTTTCCGCACACTTACACTTATACCTGTACCTCAGAACTAGACTAATGTAAGTCCATTTTCATCACTTTGCAGGGGAGTAAAAAAACAGAGAATATTTATTTCGTTGACTAGTTACAAAGCTGATATATGAATAAGGCTACAAAACATGATTGTTAACATTGAGAAAATATGTATACTTTAGCCCTTAATGGTTGATTTTCGCAATTAACCCTGCTGCTGTGTTCGTCCCGAACATACGTATACTGTGTTCGGGTCCAAATGGACCCAACATATGTAATTTATTCCCTAACACCGCTTTTTTTTTATTTTTTCAAGTTTAATTGTTATATTTGATTTTATTAGAAACTTCCAAACATAAATCACTCAATTTTTGTATTTTATTTTACATATTTAATCCGAGAAAACACATAAATAAAATTAAAATATTATAGCAATTCCAGTTTTCGTACTAAAGAAAACTAACAAAATTATGTAAGCTGTCACTTTAAGAAATTTACTAGAAATTTTTAAGCTTAAAAAGAAGTGTTAAAAATGGAAATACGAACAGTACAACATTTGTATGAGATGTACAGATTTATGTACAGAATAATATGCGCGGGGGAAGCGGCGGAGAGAGGGGGTAAAAGGGAATTCCCCTCAGATAGGCATAATTGCAGAGTTTGTAGTTCTATGAAAGTTAACCTTGAAACATTTTCACTGGAACTGATTTCAATTCATAGAAAGGAAGAAATGGTATTCAGAAAGAAAAAAAAAGAAGAAAAAAAATGAATGAAAGAAAAACAGAAGATAACCATTAAAAAATATTTAAAAAACGTACAAAAACAATGAACAAATGTTTTATTTATTGTTTCATAAATTATGCATAAAATAAACAAGCATAAAATGATTTTGTTTCTCTGATACATGCTTTTTAATCATATGGGTCCAAAAGGACCCGAACACAATATTAGCAAACTTTTTTTTGACAAGTAGGGTTATACTTCAATCAAAACAAAAAAAATATGTGTGTAATATAACATGAAAATGAACACATTCATGAAGTTACAACGTTATACCAACGTTACTCGAAAATTTATAAGCAAATGAAATCTGTTTTGGGTCGAAAAGGACCCGAACACAGTAGCAGGGTTAAACAATTATTTGCGTAATTAAATAGTAAATGACTGATTGAATCAGAACTGGACTTGCGTTTTTGTGACTTCGCATCAAAACAGTTCCGTACATCCGGGCCAGAGTAACGTAATTTACATTATTTCTACCTTGTAGAAGAGCGTGAAATATAGGGCTGCGGGAGTCGGAGGGAAAATGACTGACTGCGAATCCCAATATGTTCCCGACTCTGATTCGAACTCCAAAGCACAAGCAGAAATGCAAACTCTGAGTTAAAATGTCCCACTCCGACTCTTTGATTTTTTTTTCCTGCTACTCTGAATTGTTAAACCCAAAATCTGCACTGGAAAACCGGAAAGGAATGATTTCATTGCCTAGTTACATAAACAACACATGATTATAAATTTAAAAAATAAACATGATTATTAATTATAATTTTGTAAACATGATTATTATGTTATGTTTTATAATAACATAAAAAAATAGGTGTGCAATACTTCTCGTTGATTAATTTGTGTTCCATTTAACAATCTATTTATTTAGTTTAAGCGTTAATGGC
>JAXGGA010018021.1:0-22975 GCA_038373865.1 Uloborus plumipes | reverse complement strand
TCACACTGATTACTTTAAACTTCATGCCAAAAAAGATTTGCACGAGTAACAAATTTTTTTTGTAGGAGTTTTGAATTTGTTGCAGGGGACTGCTTGAACAAACTCCGGACAAAATTTGAATGACAATTTTGAGTTTTAGAAATATGTAATTAGACCTTATTTCATAAAAAAGATATAGTTGCATTATTCTATTTTTAGATATTAACATATTTTTCGGCACATAATCCGTGTTGCGATTTTTTCGCCTAAACGAAAATTTTCGGTAGATAATCCGCGGCAGCATATTGTTCGCACATGTTCAGTAGTTTTCTTACAACACACCATACAAGAATATCAGTTTGTACACGATTTTTCATTATGTAGTCACATTTAACGTCTCTTAGATACAAAATTTGAGTATAAAACTTGTACATTTTTTGTCCCAAAATTTTCTCACGAAAACTATTTTTTAGCCGACGAAAACACGGAGGAGGTTCTCTAGTCGACCGGTATATATACACATTTTTTTTAATGTATGACCACGCATAACTTTTTACTGAATAGTCCGATTTGGATAATTTTTTTTTTAGTTTGAAAGGGTACACTTTTCTGGTGGTCCCATGATGCGGGGTTTGAGAACGGAATCCTGAAGAAATTGAGGGAAATCTTCAGAATTCCGTTCATGCGCATACTCTTTGCGCATCATGAACGGAATTTTATGCGCACACTCTTTGCTATGTCGCTCGCCGATAGAGTGGCTTTACGGTAAAGACGCTGGGCTCTCATTGGCAAGAGCATCAGTTCGATCCTCGAGCGAGTCCGTGGATTTTCAAGCTGCAGAAAAAAATGCAGTGTCTACGTCATACGCTTATGCGGCATGTAAACCGCAGTTTTATTATGGAAAATATTTATTCCTGATTTTCCCATTTTTTTAAAAAATATATTTTCTGGCTCCTATCAGGTCCCATCACCTAAACTTTTAAAGCTTAAAATTAGTGATGCACTAATAATGAATCGGCAATAAATGGCCACTTTGCAGATTAACCTGTTGGCCAGTTTTATCCGTATAATCGGCTGAAAACTTGTATTTTAAACATGCTTTAATTAAATCCCAGAAATTAACACAATTTTTTCTTAGTGGTAATCGTTTAAAATTTTGGACGCGTTAATAAAGTGAGATGAAGCGTCATGATGGCAACATGACTTTTCCGGGTATACATTTACACTGAAAAGAATGAAATAAAAATAAAATTTTATAAAAAAAAAAAGTGAAACCGACTTCAAAATTGCAGCTGAAAATTGCTCTAAAAAGTAATAAATAAATTTATTCTTTGAACACCATCGATACTACTTTTAAACATGAGTTTTGAAGTCGGTGCCGAAGCAGTTAATAAAATCATTCGTGCCCATTCTTCGGTTACATGTTTCATAATAAAAACAACCATAAATGTTTCATAATCAATTTCAAGTGTTGTTTGAGAGGAAAAATCAATCAAATGGTACAATCAATGGGTACGAATGGTTTGATTAACTGTTTCGGCTCATTCAAAACTCATGCTTAAAAGTAGTATCGATGGTGTTCAAAGAATAAATTTATTTTCTACTTTTCAGAGCAATTTTCAGCTGCGTTTTCAAAGTCAGTTTTACTTTTTTTTATAAAATTTTATTTTTATTCTAAACTATTTTCTTTGCCAAATTTCAAATAAAGTAGATGCATTATTTTGACTTCTTAGTGATGAAAAAATATGTTTCTTTTCCCTTTTCAATCGCTTTCAATTTGAATTCGGCAGTGTAGCTCACACGTTTGAACGCCATTTTTATTTGCAGTGTAATCGCAATGCTGAAGCTAAAGCAAGAAGCAATCTGATTTTCTCCTCTCGCGCTTTACACTTCGCGCATGCGCATTAGCGCCACGATACCTTAGGGTCTTCAATGCTCTCGATTATCATTCTCAAATCTTGCTCAATGTTAAGGAAAATAATTGATAGCGCAATTCGTTTCCGGTCTAGGAAACTTTTAAGATTCTTCTCCGTAGTGTCCTTATCTTTTTCAGGCATTTTTTCTACACCAGTAATAAGGTCCCAACAGTTCCTTTCCATCAATAAGAACTTCATATTGACTGACCATTCTGCGTAGTTGTTATGATTTAATTTCTCGAAAACTTGATTTGCCATGGTACTTGGTCAATAAAAATTCAATTTTTATCCTCAAAAAAGTTCAATCTCAATTTTGCACTCGTAATACAGTTCAAAAAAAAAAAAACAATCACCATGTTGACTTGGGCTTAAAACTCGAACGCTTAAACTTCTCATGAACATTGGTGAACGCCCCACCCCCAGTCACCAACTATCTCAAAAACTTGAAACATGAGAAATTTGACAAGAAGGTTAAAAAAAAATTCAAATTTGTCGGATGCATCACAATTTGTAGGTAAACTTTCAAGAAAAACTTCAAACTTTTGTAAATTTCTAAGATTAAACTTGAAAAATTGCATTTGTCAAACTTCTGACTAACTCCTCATCGGCTTTATAACTCTGGGCTTGCATAAATCCTGATGGTCTGGGCCCATAACCCTTGATGGGCTATAACTCACAAAGAGATGAATACCCCAAAGTTGTGCAAGCGATCAAAGATCAACAAGCTAATACTGATAACACAGAACACATAAAAACCCAGATTGAGTAGCTGAAGGGTCAGTACTTAAGTTGATAAAAGATGATCAAGCTTGATTAACAAATAACAATTTATTCAATTACATTAACATAGGTATAAAATAAAAACAAGAAAAATATTAACTAACTCCAAGCCATAAAGAATCCCCATTAAATTGATAAAGTTATACTTGAGCAATCCTAATACATTTATCTAACAGCAATCGTATAAAAAAAGAGTCGACCAAGATCTCACTTGACTACCTCCAACATACATTCCATCCTACTATCATGAAGATGAATTTCTAATATTAGGTTGGTGCGTATGAAATGTCGGATTCTCTTTACATGCGGACGTTTGTCTCCCTGTTTTCGTTATACTTTTGTCTTTGGCATAACCTCATTCATAGTCGTATTGTCCATTGCCAGAGACTCATTTCAGCAAAATAGGTTTTCTCGAAGGTCTTCCCTTTTGTTATTTCTTTTGAGTTTATTGCCGATATGAATTCTACCGACACACAAAACAATTGCGAAACTGAACGAACTAGAATATGAAGTTTTGCAGCATCCACCATATTCACCGGATCTCTCGCCGACCGATTTTCATTTTTTCAAGCATTTAGAGCTGTTTTTTGTTGGGTCTAAAGACCTTTATTTTTAGTTCCCAGACTCGCAGGGCTATGTATTATTAAAATTATAAGTACAAATTAAAAGTAAAATTAAAGCACAAACCTCATCTCCCCACGTTTAATCCATCACGCTGGCGCAGCACACTTCAAACCAATCGCGGCCATCTTCCGAATAAAAACATACGAGTTGAGTTGTTTGGATTAGGCTGCTGCATCGTTTTCAAAATTCAGAGTCTGTTGTTTAGTGGAGGAAAATCCAACGAGGCTCGTATGCTAATGAGCAGAGCTGTATGGAAATTACAAGTGACGTCTGCTGACGCACCTACCGCTATAAATAGCGGGCACTACCGATGCTCTCTCTCTTCTCTTCGTTTTTCACCTCGTCAGCTTTGAGCTTGTGGTGCTCACGACAGTAGCTGCATAGGCAGCGTTAAGTGTCGGGTGGTGTTAGCCATGCTTGGCTGGAGTTTGGAGTAGTGGATTGTGAATCCACGTTATAGTTTGTAAATTAAATGAGCTCAACTAGTTTTCACTTTTAATAGTCCTCAGCAACAGCTTACCAAGTCCTGGACCATGAAGTAGTGATTAAATTTGGCCAGGTGAAAATTGATAAATTATTTTATTGGTGGCCGGGTTTCATCGTTTAATGAACCCGGGGACGACTGCACTGAAGTCGGAGATAATTCAAGTGTTCGAGTGTCGCCAGCTGACAGATAGTGCCAGCCTGTGAGTTCCGAGCCTGGGGCTCAAGTTTGCCTGATTCCCGGGACGTGACATCCAATGCTGGAGATCCTACTTGGTGACATTTTTTTTTGATAATATATTATCTTCTGACTTTAACTACAACACTGTGCAGCCCTGTTGAATTGTTGTTTTTTTGGACTTTAACTTTAATATGTTTTGGTAATTAATAAATTTAAATATTCTTTGGAAATATTGTTTTTTGACTTGTCTCTTCACGGACACTTTACGGCGCATTTAATTTTCATGGCTTTAACTTAGTTTTGTCTCCTAGAGACTTTAAACTAAATTTAAATTAAACCCAATAGTGGTAATCAAAGCCAACATTTTTAAGGGGCAAACACTATGAAAATGAAGACAGTCTAAAAAACTCGATATCAGAGTTTATTAATTCTAAAGAACAAAATTTTTTTAAGACAGGCATCTACGCTTTAAGATCTCGTTGGGAGAAGTGTATTGAAGCGAATGGAGCATACTTTGATTGAATAAACAGCTTTTGAAGAAAGATATGCAGTTTTATACAATCACTTAAGAATCCGACATTTCATACGCACCAACCTAATACAATGTTGCTTGAAGTAGGTCTGATACAAGACAAAGTACGATGAGCTGAATCGAAGATACATTCCGACTATTAAAAAAAAACCTAACTAACTTAAAAAAACATAACATCAGCCTAACGCTCCTGACGAGCGAACCCCTAGTCAAAACCTCCTCAACGGTATAGCTCACCGCTCAAAAATCAACATCCCCAGTCAGCACGAGATCTCTCGCCTCCGGGCAAGAGATAGCCTGTTCCAAGAGATAGCCCGTTCGCTCCTCTCTAATTCACGTGGTGACGTCATTCGTTGCTCTTCCCTCGGGCTAGGAACGGGTTTTACGGCTGCTTTCTCTTATCGTCGTCAGGTTTCCGATGTCTTTGCTCGTTGCTCGAGGACACATAGTAGGTTGACTAGACTTTTAGGTTCTTATAGTATGTGATAAGTAATGAGATTTAAGATGGGTAGGTACTAGTAAAATAGATTAAACTTTAGTTGTTATCAATTACTCAATTAAGCTGTCATTGATTTATAAACTTGTGCTGCCATCTATGGTTTCTGGATCCAAGTTTTATTATCCCATGAAAAAAAATCGTCGTATTATAGGCAATGGCATATAATCCGCACCCAAAAAAATTCACTTTTTTAACAGATAAACGGCGGATTATAGGCCGGAAAATACGATAATTGCCAAATTTATGTGTGTTAAAAGGGTTTTCCTAAATACTGCCTTTAAGTGTTGGAGTATTAGATTGGGACAGCCAGGGGACTGTGTTTTTGGTGCTTAGATAATTTCTAGAAAAAAAATTAAATTGTTACCACTCCAAATACATTTGGGCTACAAAGTATTAATGATTTACTTGTATTAAAAGCGATAATTACTTTTTATTGCACTTTATTATTTTTAAAATACTCTGTTCGGACAGCCAATTTCGAGCTTACAGAGAATCGCCCATATAACATGGCTGAATTAAAAAACATTTGCTTATTTAAAAGAAAATATTTGCTTGGATTATTATGAAAGTCAAATGTATTTTCTGCTTCTAGAATGTTAGCAGACTCATAATAAAATTTCGAATACGGAAGGGGGAAGGTGTTAACCATTGAAAAAAAATTATTTCATAAGGAATTTTTTTTAAAAAATTAAAGGTGAGATTGAAAATTATTATTTTCTCAAAAATAAGACCATTAACAATTTTGTAACTAGAATAGACATCAAAAAGTAATTATTAAAAAAAAATAATTAAAAATAGTAGAGGTCAAAATAACTACCACTTTCTTAAACTTGTTGATGATTGACATTCTTACAGAGCAGGGAATTTCGCTTTAAAACTTTTTACCTGAATGACTTAAACAAAAAAATAAAATGAAATTCAAGTTGTTTGCCTCTTCACCGAGTATAGTTAACACCATAAATGTAAAACATCTCATTCCAACAATAACCTATGCAATTAGTGGTAGAAGAAAATATTTTTAAAGGGAATTAGTGGCAGAAGAAAACATTGAAAGACATTATCAAAAAAAAAATAAATAAAAATAACGAGTTGGTAAGAAAAAAATGGTCAAATTTAGGAGTTTTAAGGGCCCTTATTTTCTTTTGTTAAGGGAGGAGCATAATGAACATACGCGAACCATGCTCTTACTTGACCTAACAATTTATACAAAAACTTCTTGCTTGGCATGTTTAACTAAACGAATATAAATATGCCGTGTCAATCTTTCTTTTTGGTTTATTTTCAACCAAAAAGTATTTTTTTTTAACTAATGAAAAAAAAAATCTCATGTCTCTAAACATGAAAAGAAATTATAAAAGTTTTTAAAGCATGTATGAATCAGCTGTTTACATTCTAAAAATTAACAGTATAATTTAGGGTTTTGAATCACAGGTTAGGAACTCCTGTTACGGACTACTTATTTAAGAAAATATTGAGGTGAAAACACTTTCATTTCATCTAAAAAATGTGCACAGGAAAAGCAAGTCAATAAAAACTTTAACGCACAAACACGAAACAAGATTATTAACATTATTAACTCTTACAAAATAACTAAAAGACTTATCATTATACAGAAACAATAAATGAGATTAAAATTATATAATTACTAACTGTTTACCTAAAAGACCTTCTCCAAGAGTGTTTCCAAAGCCGTCATTTTTCAAGCTAGCATCAACTACTTTACTAGCACTGTTATTTGTATGTGTTTCCGCCATTTCTGTTTCTTCACCCCGTTCTTTAGTTTCGTCACCAAGCAGAAGACTTGCGTGAAAGCCTTCATCAATGTTAGATGCATCACGAGCTGCTTCTGGCTCATCGAAAGCCATGTCTTAAAAAAGAGAATAAGTTGAAGAAGTACATATACACTGAAGTGACAAAAGTCATGGGATAGCAATATGCAAATTTTCAGATGGCAGTAGCATCGCATAGAACAGGTATAAATGCGCAGTGCTTTTACAGAGCTTTCATTTCTGTTCAAGTTATTCATGTGAAGAGGTTTTAACGTGATGATGACCGCACGACGTGAATTAACAGACTTTGAACGCGGAATGTCAGTTGGAGCTAGACGCATGGGTCATGCCATTTCGGAAATCGTTAGAGAATTCAACATTCCCAGATCCACTGTGTCAAGAGTGTGCCGAGAGTATGAAATTTCAGGCATAACATCCCACCATGGACAGCGCAGTGGTCGACCGCCTGCACTTAAAGATCGAGACGTCTGCAAAGAGTCGTAAATTCTAACAGACAAGCAACACTGCGTCAAATCACCGTAGAAATCAATGTGGGACGTACAATGGACGTGTCTGCTAGAACTGTGCGGAGAAATTTGGATTTCTTGGGCTATTCCAGCAGAAGACCGACTCGAGTGCCTTTACTGACAGAACGACATCGCTTGCAGCGACTCTCGTGGGCACGTGAGCATATCGGTTGGTCCCTAGATGAATGGAAAACCGTGGCCTGGTCCGATGAGTCACGATTTCAGCTGGTAAGAGCCGATGGTAGGGTTCGAGTGTGGCGCAGACCCCACGAAGCCATGGACCCAAACTGTCAGCAAGGCACTGTTCAAGCTGGTGGTGGCTCCGTAATGGTGTGGGCTGTTTTTTCATGGCATGGACTTGGTCCTCTAGTGCGACTGGACCGAACATTGACTGGAAATGCTTATGTGCAGCTACTTGGAGATCACTTGCAGCCATTCATGGACTTCATGTACCCAAACAACGATGGGATTTTTATGGATGACAATGCGCCATGTCACCGGGCCACAACTGTTCGCAATTGGTTTGAAGAAAATTCTGGACAATTCCAACGAATGATTTGGCCACCTAGATCGCCCGACATGAATCCCATTGAGCATTTATGGGACACCATCGAGAGGTCTGTTCGTGCCCAAAATCCTGCCCCATCAACGCTTTCACAATTATGGACGTCTATCGAGACAGCATGGCTCAATATTCCTGCAGAAGACTTCCAACGACTTGTTGAGTCCATGCCACGTCGAGTTGTTGCACTTCGCCGGGCAAAAGGAGGGCCGACACGATATTAAGAGGTATCCCATGACTTTTGTCACTTCAGTGTATAATAAGCCAATTCACTTACGAAGATGCAATGAAATAAAAGGTACTTATACAGTAATAATTGCAATTTTGCATACATTCCTAATGAAGACTCTGATGTTAATAGTATACCTTATTTTGAATTATTGATCACATGTGTCACTTTATTTATACAAATTTGTGTCAATCATCACAACCTGTGTTTAAATGAATCACAAGCTAGAACATGAAATACGGATTTAAACCTAGATATTACCTGTCATAAGTTTTAGTGGCATCGTAAGAGAAAATTGAAACTTTTTTTTTTTTTTGCAGAATTAAATATATATATTTTCAAATCAATAAACCGAAATAATATCGAAGTACGATACAGGGTGTATAGGCTAATTGCATAATAAAAACAAAGCACTATCAAGAACTTTCTAGGAATGGGAAAAATTAAGGATGTGGCTCAAAAAATAAAAACTTTAACTAAATTCTATACACAAGTTACATTACATGCCAAAAAGATGCATTTAAAATTTTTAATTTATAATACTCTAACGAATAAATTAACACAGTAAAAAAATTCAGAATTCAAACTTTTGATTTATGTGCTAGCATGAAACTTGAAAAACTTATCTGAAACCGTAGGTATATAGTCAATAGCGTCCCGGATTTCAAGGGACTGTCCCGTTTTTTGAAACATTGTCCCGCGTCCCAGAGAACCTTGATACGGGACATCTTAAATCTTGTATTCTAGCTAGGAGTAATATTTTGCATTGAATATATATACCCTTTGTCCCCGTCGCAGAATTCAAAATGACGGGTACGCAAAAATGTAAAAAGGGATTAATAACAGGAAAATACAAATTTTCGCAACAGTTAGTGTTAAACCTTTTCACACTAATATTCATGAAGTAAATATAATGATAAACTAAGGTACCATTATACTAACTATTTCACTCATAAGTAAACTCATATTTCTAGCTCCTAATAATAATTGTTCATTGTTTGAAAAAAAAAATGTGTTTTATATAATCAAAATAATTCTTTCTCATCATTGAACTGACGGTAAGTGCTATGATACATTTTTTTAGAAGTAGATTAATTTTCAGTGTTATTCAAATTTAAAAATACCGCCTTTTCCTATAACTAGTTTGTATTAATCTTTGCATGCTTTTTTTTTTATTTTGTTTTGTTTTTATACTACTCAAGGGTCAAATAAATACATGTTGCGAAATTATTCCTATTAATTTGTATCAAGGACTCAAAATTCAGAATTTTCAAAAATTTGTTGAGCACTTATTCTTTTGTATTACTTAAATCAATTATTTATGAAATTTATTACTGGCTTTACTTTGACACATTTTTGAAATAATAGTAGTTTTATTTAATACATTGACACAATGCCAAAAGAATTCTCTGACCCTCTCGAAAACATTTGTTAGAGATTTTCATGTGTGTTACTCTGTAGTGTAGTATATTCACAAATGTACACTATATATTTGTAAAAAGGTCGATGTTTTAAAACATCGATGTTTTTTGGTCGATGTATCAATACCATCGATTTCTAACACCTATTACATATATGTCTATATCGCATGCCCTGTAAAACGGAGACCGCTATCTTCGACTGGGAGATAGTTCTTGAACATTCCAGGCATTCAAAGCGCAGGAAAAACTACGTCACGGTGTATGAGGTCACAGCAGCGGTCGAATCCAGACTGTCGGATCGTTTTCATTCAGCCCTGCGTTAAACTTTAGCGGTAAAAACAACAACATGTAAGTGTTATCATTTGTATTTAGATGAGGTGATGAGAATACTTTCATGATAAGGCATTTTATGGCTATCATTAATGACAACGCACAGCGTAGCTTTTTTTTCTTCTGAGAACAAGGTGACGTACCATAGTGTGCATGTTACGAATTACAGCACACAGCATAAACTGAAATTTTCATCAAATGTGCAGTGAGCCGTTCATATATCAGGACTAGCTTGCAAACATGATGACGCGATACAACGCAGCCATGTTGTTTATCTCGCGAGGCTTGGCTACTTTGATTTGGCGAAGTTTGAGCCGGCAACTGTATTGAAGCCAAATGTGCTGCGAAGCTTATCGTTTTGTAATTTCGCGTGTCACCTGCATGGGTGGTAACACTTGGAGTGCACCAAAAAAAGAGAAAAAAAAAAGAATAGGGGGAAGAAAGAAAAACATAACTGTGAACCACTGAAGCATAAGTACATCACCACTGAAGCATAAGGGCAATTCCAGGCAACATGGGAACTCGGTGTTAAAACAAAATGTTGAAAAATTGTCTTAATTTTTTTTTGTACGTTCTCTATATTGATTGAAGTTTACAAATTAGAATAAGGTAACTTCAGGTGAATCATTTTCTTTTTGTAGGAGAACTTGTTATATGAGCTCACAATCTTGTAAAAGTCTCTCTCTGCTAGACACAATTTTAAACGAGCATATTTTATTGGTTTAGCCTGTTTCCACAATTTAATTGCATTTTTTCCTAGCAGATTTATTCGATAAGAAAACAATTATTAATAGTACATTTTGAAATTTATTCTTAAAATAATTTTTTAAAGTAGTTTTTAAACCATTAAATTTTGTGTAACGTGAGCCACGAAAACTTAATTTTTTTAATATTTCCAAATTTTATAGCTTATAAATGAAATTTTTTTTTCCTGTTTCTCCTACTCATGTATATTACAAAAAAGAAATTATCGGCCAATTTAGAGTTTTTTGCTTTTTTATTCAAAAAATAAGGATGTTTGTTTTGTAACGTGAGTCACGCGAAAAGTGAGTTACAGCCAATACAAGCTAATATAGCATAACTTCTTAAAAGTATTTAATGTGCCTTAATAGTATTTTAGGATCTAAAGGGAGGGTTAGCACTTGCACACACCTATATATAATTAATAATACTGATGAAATTAAATATAAATAGCGTAATTTTAATTCTTTTAGTGTTTTATAATCTTTCAGTTAGTGCACTGGGTCCCTGTTTTGGCCCTCAGCTTTCCAATGTGTAGCATGTGTTTATGCATGCACATATTTTTTTTCCGTATCTAAGAAAGGTTTTTCATCCCAGTAAAAGAATTTTTTAAAATATTATTGAGTAACTGCAGAATGACAGAAAAAGTGCCGAGAAAAATTGAAGCAAGAAGGGAAGTACATTGCATGTAAACAGAAACATTGTCTCTGGATGAAAGAATGTCTAACGAGAAAAGTCGAAAAACTAAGGATATTGTCTCTAGCAATTCAATATAAGCTGAAAAATAAACATATGAAACTTTCAAAGGAAATTTTGGCTAAATTCAAAATTCTTAAATATCGCTTCAACAAATATACAAATATGTAAATACACTAAGGAAGACTCGCCAAAACAAGGAGAAATTCCATTAATTCACCTCACAGTTAAACTGTAGTCATAAGTGAGTTACTCAATACTCATCCGTAAATGTAACATACATTTGAAAAGAAGATTTCAATGTCACCTCATGCTGAAAAAATTATTTATCTCAAGAAAATCTAAACAAAAATGATTTAAAAAATTAGCTTGAGCGAGAGAAAAAAAAAATTTTTTACACATATAAAATTGGAACATAAGAGAAATTTTAAAAAGCAAGGTCAACATCTCACTTGTTCTCTTTTGAGATGCTTAAAATTTAATGATTCATCAGTAGTGGATGAGAAAAGTAAGTACTTTGAAGAGCCTACTTCTGACAGCAGTCAACTAATTTTACAGCCATTATGCAACATTAAATGTTATGATTGGTATCAGATGAAGTGTAATGGTGTGTAGTATCCTGTAAAAGTTTCCAGATGTATGAATTGAGAATTTGAAATCAGTACAATGCAGCCACAGAGAAAATATGGGAAGTAGTATAAAAAAAAATATATATGTTTTGGAAAATTGGATTGATGAATCCACTCTGTGACCATTCAGAGGGGTTAGATGGCAGCTGCTAAGGAGAATTTTAACCCGAGGTCTATGGGACAAAAATTCGTGCTGCGAAAAATTGGCCGTCAAGAGGGGTGGCCGCTTTGTAAAAGTGACAGCTCGGAGAGGTTTTATTGTATTTAAAACTGATCAACTACAGAAAACAAGCCATTAAGCATTCATTTTAATTGAATTTAGGTGAAATCTCTACACAAAATTTTCAAAATAAGATGTAAAGTAAAGGACTGAAACGGAGATGTAACGTGAGTCACGAAACCACGTAACGTGAGTCACACTCAAAATATTGAATAACTTAATTAGTGACTGCAGAATGAACTTTCTTTTCATATATATCATAACTTAGAAACATAGTTTGTGCCATGAAAACAGTTTTTAAATTTCATTATTCTGAGAGAGCAGGAATCTTAGGTTTTTAATTATCCAAAAAACTTGAGTTCCTTTTTTTTGTAACTTGAGTCACGATGTTAAATTCAGGTTGAAACACCATCCATTTCTGTTGAAATTTAAAATGCTGACATCCACAGGTTCTCACTGCATACCAGATGACTGTCAACAGCTTTATTTAAATCAGGGATGGTATTTCTTTAACATATATAACATTTACTTTTGTAAAATCACACCAAATTGTAACATGAGTCACGTGGAATTGCCCATATGCCCTCGCAATCGCACTACTGTTTTTGAAAGATTAAATGCATTTGTTCAAGTTGAGTAATCTGAATTGAAGTGTCTGTATTTTTAATAAGCTTTTAAAACCATTTTGGTGTCACACCTCACAGGGGTATCATTCGGGTAAAAATCTTCTAGCCGAATGACTACTTATGGGCAATTCCACGTGACTTTCAAAATGTACTATTAATAATTGTTTTCTTATTGAATAAATCTGCTAGGAAAAAATGCAATTAAATTGTGGAAACAGGCTAAACGAATAAAATATGCTCGTTTAAAATTGTGTCTAGCAGAGAGAGACTTTTACAAGATTGTGAGCTCATATAACAAGTTCTCCTACAAAAAGAAAACGATTCACCTGAAGTTACCTTATTCTAATTTGTAAACTTCAATCAATATAGAGAACGTACAAAAAAAAATTAAGACAATTTTTCAACATTTTTTTTTTAACACCGAGTTCCCATGTTGCCTGGAATTGCCCATATGCGCTTTGTAATCAACCCCACCCTTTCTGGAGGGGGAGAGGGGTGACACTTATAACACATTTAAGGGTTTAAGAAAACATAAATACTGAAATCCTGGAATATTTTAGATTACATTTAAGCAGTAGCGTCGCTACTGGGGGGCAAGAAAGAACGCAGTATACCCTAGGGATCCCCCGTCTGACGGGGGTGACACACATTTGAGTTAATAAAAAATATAATTACTTCAATTCTGAAAAATGTCCCCAATGCTTCAAAGCACAATTACTCTAGCAAATCTAGTAGCATCACTGGGGGGAGGGGCGGTTGAGCTTAGTGACACCTCACGAATGTGACACTAAAATGGACTCAAGTGTTTATGAAAAGTATAGATACAATTCTGGATTTTCCCTCACATTTTAAAACACATAGAATATGTCAAACACATTAGTCTCACTAGGACGTATTTGAGCCGGACACCCTTCTGGAGGGGGCTCATCCAAAATGCATTTAAGAGTTACTGAAAATTGGATGGTATTATACAAAAAGGAGTTAACCCACAAACATAAAAAAATGATCCAACTCTGATGGTAAAATATATTGCTTTCTACATTAAGCAAAAATGATTTAAGCCCTATAAGCGTTTCATGGTAACATATCATTGGTACATTGATATAGAGCTCATGATTTTTGCCAGAGTTTCTTGACTCTAAAAAATCAGGTTTTTGTGGGTTAACTCCTTTTTCGCATAATGCCATCCAATTATAAATACTGAAATTGTACAAAATTTAAAATCTTCTATACTTGATCTAACAAACGGAGTGACTGCACGGAGAGATGCATTTATTTCTACAGTAGAACACATTTTTTAGCACATAAAAAATGAATACTAACTCATTTTTCAGAATAAATATGCTGTTAATTGATTGCATTGCTCGGTATACATGTAATGCATAGTAATTATGCACACATTACAAGCAAATTATGTGTTAAAAACAACTATTTGGGTGAAGAATCGTGATTCGATCCATGGATCCGAAAAAAGTATTGAAAGTGGGGAAAAAAGTGAATTCAGGTCAGTGGATTTGTGCCGCTCCACTACCAACTTACCAAATGCATCATCAGCCATAAGAGTTAAACTGCTGTAATCTTCCTTGAGAGTAATGTCCTCAGCCCGGCTCTGATTCAAGTTCACAGGGGCATCCATTTCCAATCTGCGGGGACGAAAAAAAAATTGATTCAAGATGATGAAATATTTGAACATGCATGCGGATGTTTTAAGAAAAAAAATTAAACTGCATAAAAATTACTGGAATACGCACTGATTTTTCGAAAAAAGGTTCCATAAACCACATGCCCTCTCGTCAATGCCAAACAGTAACATGCCTCCTATTCTAGCCGGGGGGCAGTCTGCAACACCACCGATCAACACGCTGGAGTGGCTGAGGGCAGGGCCGCCGAGAGGTTTACCGGGGCCCCGGGGCAAAGTACGGACATGCGCCCCCCCCCCTCCAAAAAATCTTCAATACTAAGACAACTTACGTTCGGTGCAATGAAGAAAAATAATAGTATTTCGTATTTGCTAATTTTTCTTCCAATTTTATATTTTTGTGTGTTTTATATTTTTATGATCTGCTAGTGTGCTGTACTTAAGTATACTATGATATAAATGCGTATGAAATAAACCAGAAATACATAACGCAAATTTACAAATAATATTCCTACTTCAATTTACTAATAACTATTTATAATTCTAACACTACTTCACAAAATTAATTTTACATATTTACATAAATTACACATGTATGTGTTTTAAAATCCTTTGAAAAAAAATTACATTTCTTGACTATTAAAAGTGTTATTCCTCACTTTGAAAGTTCATTAAAACTTTCCATTGTACACGTAAGAAATGCCTACTAGTAAGTACTACAGAAGATAGCCCTCTAAGGCATTGGGCTACAAGCACTCGTCGCGTTGCTGTGGACACATGTAGATGCGAGATGTTTTTGCTTTGCCTACACAAAAATGAAGTTCAGTTAACCAAAAAGAACTGCCTTTCTTTTTAACTAGCAGCCCGGGCCCCCTCTTGGGCCGGGCCCTGGGGATTTTGCCCCTGCTGCCCCCCTTCTCGGCGGCCCTGGCTGAGGGGGGTGCGAAATATGCTTCTACAAATATACTCATGGCCTGCAGTTTTTAGCACGGACGAGTTTTCGAGCATATTCGTGGTCTGTCGATTTTAATATAAAAATAATTTTGAGTATACTCGTGATCGCAATTTCCTTTCATAAACTAACACATTTCATATATTCTAAGTTTTTAGTCAAAATATTGTGCATGCATTTAATTAAATTGTACATGAGTAATAAAGTTACTTTTGAGCTGGTGATGAGCAATTAACTCCAAAAAAATATTTCAAGGAGAAAGCAAAAGTCTAACGGAATTACCGTTTGTTGTGCGAAAGCATTTATAAAGTAATAAAAGTTGCATTTGTTACATTTTGTTGCATTTCATTTGTTTGTCTCCTAACTAAGGGTAATAAGCTTCAAAAGTGAGAAAAATTTGATTCTCATATCGGATGCAAATATAATAATTTAGTAAGGTAAAAAAACAATTAGAATTTTCATCTGAATTTTTATTTGATGAATATTATTAATAATTATCGGTATAATCATAGAAAATTCGAAAAAGAAAAAAAAATCCGGAGGTGGGAAGATAAAAGCATAACTAAAAAAAAATTTTTTTCCGGTATTTTCGAACATGAAAATACCAAAATCGATCATGGAAATACCTGAAATCCGGTAAAATACCGGAACACAATCACCCCTGGTAATAAGCAGTAAGTAACCACCTTTAAGCCAGGACTACTGTCTGATAATAGGTAAAACCTTCCGCGCATTTACGCACGCGTCAGGTCTTCTCCGATCTTACCAAAATAGGGGTGTTAGATGAGCTAACAAACAATAAGGGAAAGAATAATAAAAAGCATTTTGAGCCACATCAAACAGCAACGGGATTGTCCCAACCAATCTAACATGTTCAAATATGATCTTCTAAACAGCTGCATACATCCTTTCCTTGAGTACACATCCTTATACTATGGCTGTACTTGAGGAAAAAAGATGCATACAGAAGTGGAGCAGATCCAATTGAACATGTTGGATTGGGTGTGTGTGGAGGAAGTTATCATTCGGCACCCTACCATCTGTATGGTGTCATATTCAAAAACCAAGTAATGGCATGTACGGTATGGTAAATAGCATACATTTTACTTTGTTTTCAATGTTTGTTTCATTAAAATTTTCAATATTTTTTTTTCAAAGTTCTGTATCTTTTTTTCCAAAAGTTGAATGAAAGCTTCCACAATCTGATCAGTATGCTCAATGGTATCTCTTCCACATCTGTATGCATCCTTTCCTTGAGCACATGTCCTCAGATTGTGGCTGAATCCAAGGAAAGGATGCGAGCAGCTGTATTTTTCATTCAACCCCTAAAGAAACATTTTGCTTTGTTATCAATGTTTGTTCCAATAAAATTTTTAATTTGTTTTGAAATTCTGTCCCTTTTATATCCTACTCTTAATTACGCCAGACCCATGGAAAAACTCCAAAAACAAACTCACGTGATATCTGGTATTGCACTGTCGAAGTCATGAAAGACTTCTCGTAAGGTGATAGCAGCCACATTTGCTTCGCGGTTGTTTTCCGGAAGGTCCACCACTCCCGGCCGGAACGCCATTTTGATTTTGATGAATGCTTCATTGCAGTCCGCCAACAAGTACTTGGCTTTTCTGGAATAGATTCGGACAATGCCCAAGAGCAAATGCCCACTAGTACGAAGTGCGATTTTCACCTGAAAAATGTTAAGATCCAGTCAAGTTACGCCATTTCTAAGGATTATTTATCATAACCTTTTAACTGTAATGCCCGAGATTATTTTGGGCACAGCACTGATGTTCCAAAATTACACACCTGAGTATTATTCAAGTAAATAACTTGTTGTATGCATCATACACAATTAACTTATTTCATGGATGCATTATCATTATTAATATTATTACTATTTTGATGAAAGACATTGTTTACGGTAATACATGAGAACAAACATAAAATTAGAAGGGGGAGGGGAGGTAAAGCAATTTTACGGACTGGTTTAACTCTATACTTTTACCCAAACAGATTGTTGGACACAGGTTATACAGCAGAAAAACTTAGCTTAATGTTTTTTTTTAATATGATTTTTTTTAACCGAGCATTTTTTAGCCTACTTTCCCGTTAAAAATAAAAGAAAGACGAAAAAAGTATTAAAAGTGGCTTAATGCATCTAAAAAATATCGCCAAGTCCAAAAAATATCGCCAGGTGAAAAAAATATCTCCAAGTCCAAAAAATATCGCCAAGTTAAAAAAATAAAAAGGTAAAATGAATATCGAAAAATTAAAAATTTGAAAGTAGGGTATTGAGATGGGGAATTTGTGTGTCTGTCTGTCGGTCGGTCGGTCTGTCTGTCCCCCCCTAATAACTTTTGAATGAACATTCCGATTTGGACAAACTTTTTTTGTTGGAAAGATCTCGGCGAGTACAGCTCATTCCCATATTTGATTTTTCGATTTGAACAATTTT
This sequence comes from Uloborus plumipes, assembly GCA_038373865.1. Classification (NCBI taxonomy): domain Eukaryota; kingdom Metazoa; phylum Arthropoda; class Arachnida; order Araneae; family Uloboridae; genus Uloborus; species Uloborus plumipes. Next base: position 5,185 of record JAXGGA010018021.1, on the reverse strand, counting down.
TGGTGCAACTTTAAACCGTTCAAATAACCTGGCCCGCGATATTAACTTTTTAGTTAATAGTCCGATTTGAACAAACTTTTTTTTGCTCGAAAGATCTTTTCAAGGGTACTTCATTCCCGTATCTACATTTTCGATTTGAACAATTTTTCGTTCAACATTGAACCGTTCAAACAAGCTGTCAACCCTAATAACTTTTGAGTGAACAGTCTGATTTAAACAATTTTTTTTTTGTTCGAAGCATTTCGGCAAGGACACTTAATTACCGTATTTAAATTTTAAATTTGAACATTTTTGGTTCAACATTGAACCGTTCAAGCAACCTTTTCCCACCTAATAACTTTTAAGTGAACCGTCCGAATTGAGTAAACTTTTTTTTATTCGAAAGATCTTATCAAGAATACTTCATTCCCGTTTTTAAATTTTCAATTTTGAACAATTTTTCGTTCAACATTGAACCGTTCAAATAAGCTCTCACCCCTAATAACTTTTGAGTGAACAGTCCGATTTAAACAAACTTTTTTTTGTTCGAAAGATCTCGGCAAGGATACTTCATTACCGTATTTAAATTTTCAATTTGAACATTTTTTCGTTCAACATTGAACCGTTCAAGCAACCTTTCTCCACCTAATAACTTTTAAATGAACCGTCAGAATTGAATAAATTTTTTTTGCTCGAAATATCTCGTAGAGACTCACTCCCATATTTCACTTTTCAATTTGAACCATTTTTCGTTCAATGATGAACAGTTCAGAAAAAAATTTAACATGAGCGCCTACTGGAAAATTTAAATTGAATGTTCATTCTGAACTTCAAGGCGGATTTCCTTCAAACTAACTTTGTAAGAAAATGATTTTGATAAATAATGTATTGTAAAGTACTTTTCTGAATAATCTTCTGTGAGGACTCTGATTCCGAATCCGACTCCGCAAACATGGCGGAAATGCAGGCTCAGAAAAAAATGACTGACTGGGCAGACGATTTTTTGTTTATTTATTTATTTGTTTTGATTAATTTATTATTATTATGATTTTTTTTTGGCAGACGATTTTTTTTTTTTTTTTGCTAACAAAAATTTTTCATTCACGAGAGCATTTATTCTTTATTTATATTTAACAACTGGCAACGGATTAAAAATGAAATTCAAGACATTTTATTAACGAACGAGTTTTTTTTTCTTTCTTTGATAAAATGTGTTTTGAAGTTCTTTGTACTTTTATTTTATTTTTTTTTTTTTCTTTTGAAAACGATTGTGGAATTTTTCTACGGAAGAACTATAACAGTTACATTCTTGAAAAGGTGCGACAAAACTTAATTGACTCGTTTATTTAATTTTTACGTGTCTATTTCATCTGATGAGAGGGGTATATTTTGCTTTTAGAAATCAGCTTTAAGTGCTATAGAGGTATGTTTGACATAATTTTCAGTTTCAGATAATCAAGAGAATATTGATCAGATGCTACAATGCCGATGTCGGTGTACGGGAAAGTAGGCTCGTTTAGTTCTTGACAGAACTTCTTGTTTTTTCCTCTGACAGAGCTCATACTCAAATTTGAAAATAAAAAATAAGGAGTTTTTAAGGAGTTTTGCAGGAGTTCATTTCAATTTTTAAGGACTTTCAATGTCGAAACACTTATTAACTGAACAACATATCTCAAAACATTTTTTTAAAACTCTTGTAATATTTATTTTTGCCGTGATACAATATATTGAGTAACATACTAAATTGAAAGTCAAATATGCAGTTATTGCTACTTGAATGTAGCAGACTAAAATTAAATTCAAGTATTTAGAGAGGAGGGGTTAACCATAGAAAAACATTTGATATTAAGAATGAATTTAAAAGAAAAGTTTTTAAAAAATGTAAAAAAAAAAAGGAAATTAGTGTTTTCTTAAGAACAAGACACTCCTTAATATTTTGGTAATTAAAATCAGCATAAAAAAAATAATAAGCTAACTGAAAATAGTAGAGGTTAAAACAACTTTCTAAAGCTTTAATGATTGACACTATTAAAGAGCACAGTATTTTGTTTAAAACTTTTCAAATTAACGAGTTAAAGGAAAAATATAAATTAATTTTAGCAGTTCGCCTCTTGACAGAGTATAGTAAACGTCACAAATGCGAAAAATCTTATTCTAATGGCGGATGCAAAAAGATCGTAATTTCCATAATGAATGAATTAAAAGGGGAAAAAAGCGACATACAAAAGGATTTATTCAAGTAAAAATGTTTTTAATTAACATATTAAAGCTCTTCGGTGAACATAATGGTGATAGCAATGAAGTAATTAAAGCAAAATTTAAATTAAAATTTTGACTTCAATTTCAATTTTTTGTCTCTTATAAAGAACACAGAATTTTGTTTGAAAAACTTTAATGTTCGATTTTTATAGAAATAAAAAGACATTTTACTTATTTTCCCCTTAATAAAGCAAAGTGTGCGCCAAAAATTAGAAAAATTCTATTCCCAAACCGGATGCAAACAGATTGCATCATTTAAAATGAAGGCGTCACAAGAAAAAAAAGGCAAATAAAACAATGTACTAAAGCAAAACAATTTTAGAATGTCCTTTAAACTGTTCTACTTTATCAATATTATTAATAATCATCGACTTAATCGTCGAAAATTTGGAGTAAGAAAAAATAGCGAAGCGAAAAACACTCGATTTCCGGTATTAAGACATTAAAAAATATCAGAATTCCAGTATAATACTCAAACACAATCTTGAGATTAGTGGTAGAAGAAAATATTCACGGGCTTGTATTCACAGAAGAAAAAATAAGGAGTTTGTAAGGAGATATAGCAAAATTCAGAAGTTTTAAGGGCCCTTATTTTTTCTCGTTAAAAAGCAGGAGTTTGTTAGAAGCGTACGAACCCTGTGAAAAGCTGTGTCAGAGTAATAATCAAGTACCTAGAATGGGACCATTAAATGAGTGAACTAATTTTAAGGTAAATGAGAACAACACGGTTTGAAATAAAAACAGGGTGTAAAAAAATCAATGATTTTTTTAAAAAAATCAAAAAATCGGATTTTTTTTTATTTAAATCAGATTTTTTTTATTTAAATCGGATTTTTTTAATTATTTTTTTTTAATTAGAAACTTGAGTATTAATTAATTTTTATTTATGAACAACTTACCTTTAAGTTTTTAAAAATACAAAAACACCTTTGAAGTAAAGCTTCACCAGTAAGAAACCCAGAAAAAAGTGTTAGAAGCCAATCTGAAAATAATCCTGTCTACTAGCTAGGATAAAAATCAAATGGGGCAGGAAGCTCAACCCAATCCTCACTTCATTCAGCCCCTCCCCCTCTTTATTTTGCTTTGTAAAGCTGGAATATGTTCCATTTCAGCCACTAATAAAGACTGCCTCCCCCCCCTCCCCAGGTGCTAATGCAAGGCATAGAAAATTCATCCTCTGTTTGGTTGTTTCTTCTTTTCGCTGAAAGTATATCACACACATTCTATCATGTCCCTCTCCCCTCAATTCACTCTTTGCAACACCTGCCCTGCACCTGCAATCTGCATGTATTTTTTTATTTTACATATTAGACAAAAAAAAAAAAGCACTTTTTGTGCATACATATTATTTGGACTGCAACCTTCCAGCATCTGTGGAGGGGGGATGAGTAGGATTACTTTTCCATTTAATTAGATGGAAATCAAAGCTCTAAAAGAAAATGGTAAAAATAATGAAATTGGGATTGTCCAAGAGAATTTAAGGATTAAAATAAAAAGTGATTTAAATCAATGATTTTTTTTAAAAAAATCAAAAAAATCGGATTTTTTTTATTTAAATCAGATTTTTTTGATTTAAATCGGATTTTTTTTATTGATTTTTTTTTAATTAGAAACTTGAGTTATTAATTAATTTTTATTTATGAACAACTTACCTTTAAGTTTTTAAAAATACAAAAACACCTTTGAAGTAAAGCTTCACCAGTAAGAAACCCAGAAAAAAGTGTTAGAAGCCAATCTGAAAATAATCCTGTCTACTAGCTAGGATAAAAATCAAATGGGGCAGGAAGCTCAACCCAATCCTCACTTCATTCAGCCCCCCCCCTCTTTATTTTGCTTTTGTTTTGTAAAGCTGGAATATGTTCCATTTCAGCCACTAATAAAGACTGCCCCCCCCCCCCCCCCCAGTTGCTAATGCAAGGCATAGAAAATTCATCTTCTGTTTGGTTGTTTTTGTTCTTTCTTTCCACTGAAAGTATATCACACACATTCTATCATGTCCCTCCCCCCTCAATTCACTCTTTGCAACACCTGCCCTGCACCTGCATGTATTTTCTTTATTTCACATATTAGACAACAAATAGCACTATTTGTGCATACATATTATTTGGACTGCAACCTTCCAGCATCTGTGGAGGGAGGATGAGTAGGATTACTTTTCCATTTATTAGATGGAAATCAAAGCTCTAAAAGAAAATGGTAAAAATAATGAAATTGGGATTGTCCAAGAGAATTTAAGGATTAAAATAAAAAGTGATTTAAATCAATGATTTTTTTTAAAAAAATCAATTGATTTAAATCGCGATTTAAATAACTGATTTAAATCAATTGATTTAAATCATTGACACCCTGAATAAAAATGCACTGTTTTCAACATTTTTATTTGAAAACAAATATATTTTGAAAAGGATACTACGTTCAAATAGTTCTTTGACGAGTCCGATTCCAAACATTGTGCACAGTGGTTACTTGCAACTATGTAATACACATCCCCTATTTATTACATACTAGCAAAAATACCCGGCGTTGCCTGGGTCAGTAATAATATTGAGAAACAATTTATATACTCACCTTTGTTTCTTTTTTCCTGAACTGAAGGAACTCAAAACTTGCCGCTTTGACGATTGTTAAAATGTCGCCAAATTTTTGGGTAAACTGTTTTGGGACACCTAGGATAATTTTGCTCCCCTCCTTACTTTATGAAAATACATTAAGTATTATTATGTCACTAATTTTTGTCAGAGAAATAGTCATCAAATGCTGATATACTATTGCGGACTATAAAATGACGTTAAAAGTTTTTGTCCTAATGATTTCGAAATTAATAGGAAACATTTAGCAATTATTTGTGCAAAAATGCAAATTAATGGTAATTTTAGTCTTGTTTAAGGGTTTTATTAATTTAGTATGTGGATTACTTTTCTTTTTGACATACTTTTAAAAAGGTTTT
>JAXGGA010018020.1:0-22981 GCA_038373865.1 Uloborus plumipes | reverse complement strand
GATGTGTCTATCTTTGAAAGTGAAAATTATGAACATGTTGTGTAGCATTGAAGCATTATTTCTTTTTTGTTTTGACTCTTTTTGTTTTTTGTATCGGAGGTATTTGAAGGTTGTAATTTATTCTATAATAAATAAAATGCATTTTCAGTTTGGTTTGTCGGGTACTACTGTTAGGGACTTATTTATAGTCAAATAAAATCGTAAATTACCCCTAGAATTTTCCTAAAATTTTGTCAAAATGTTCCTAAAATTCCCCTAAAATTTTGAAAAAGTCTACTGCAAGCCCTGCATTCATTTTCACCAGTGCTTTGCTCAAATTTATGAAGATTTTTGAAAATAAATTTGTTGAATTAAAGTTAGTTAAGGACAGTTAGAATGGCGATAAAATATGAAAAGTGAGTCATGTTACATGGATGGTCTTATAGTAATAACAGTAGCTCCACTTTTAACATGTAGCTTTCATACAAATTATCTGAAACATATGCACAAAGCCTCATAGCTGAGATGGTTGCTATTTTTTTGTCACAAAGCACTCGTTCAGACCATTTTTGTGAGCATGTGTGTTTGTTACGGAAACATCGCATCGGGCGAGTCAGGAAATGTTACGAGCAGAAGTCATGGAAAATTAAGGCCTTCGAGGCTCTCGAGTGTCGTAAGTATTTCAGCAAGCTCACCTTCCGAAGGCATTGAACAGGGAGACGATCTCCGAGCGGGAGAGGCGGAACTGTTTCCTGTTCACGAAATTCGTGGACAGGTCTTTTGAAAAGAGGATCTTGAAGGCAGTCCCCAAGCCTTGCACCTGCACAGAGGAAAAGATGAAGTGAATGAATGGGAATGATGAATAGTTTCTTCTGACAAATTTTTTATACTCTAGGATTGCAACCCTAGTAGGGGCAAAGTGAAATGGATAAGATGGCGTGCCTGTTTCAGAATGAAGAAATCGGAAATGTGATCCAAAAGTTATTGCACATGAAGAAGGAATAATGTATTTTGTAGTACAACTTGAGTTGAAGCATTATTTTTCATTTTTTGCGGTTATTTTGTACTTTCAAAAAAAAAAAAAGGGTGGAAATTTTTTACCTGAAAAACATGGGATAAAGTGAAATATACAATATTTTTGGAATGAAAAATATTCTAATGAAGGATTAGCAGTGATTTTCATTGAATGCATACATAAATGAACGAAAAATGAGTTATGAATGAAAAACTAAAAGAATAAATAAGCAAATAAATGATGAATTAATTAATATATAGAAGAAAAAGTAGTGAGGGAGTAAAATAGAGAATAAGAAAATGAGTGAATGAATATATAAATAAGTGAATTAATAAGTAAAAGAATGTAGATGAATCAATGAATGAAGAAATACGTAAGTGATTTAATAAATGAACGCGAATAAGTGAAATGTGCGATTTCACTTTGACCCGGGTGCACTTGACAAATTACATTGAACATTTAAAATCAAAACATACTAAATACAAACTAAATAAGTACTACACTTGACGTCAGTAGATCTCAATGATAATTACAAAAATTTTATTCTATAATAACAAGAAATATTTTTGAATAACCACAAATATTACTATAAGTATATCAAATTTTGAAAATGACTTGAATAATTTATTTCAGTTATCTTTAGATTTATTTATTTATTTTTGACAGAAACCAACTATATGTCTAGCAACTTAAACAAAATATCACTTGGTATGGGGCTCTGCAAATTGTGAAAATATTTCGCCATTTCACTTTGTTCCGCTATTTCACTTTGCCCCCACATTACCCTACTATATTTTGGCAACACAACATCATCTCACCCGAAGTTCACTGGTGACATAAAGCAGTGACATAAAACTAACACCAGGAAAAGTTAAAACCATAAGCAAGCGTGACTGCTCAAAATGAAAAAAAAAGAAAAAGTATTGTTGACGAAAAACTTTTATAAAGCTTTAGGTCCTTTGAAGACCAATGCGATGAATGACAAGAAAATCTGCAGAACATAATTACAAAAAAAAAAAAAAAACGGTTCGATAACAAAAATGATGATCGACAAACAAAATACAAACAATGCATTAGTTTATAGTGTTGATGTTCTCTCAGTGCTGGACCTAGGAGGGAACAAGCATGTGGATCTATTGTAACGGTGAATGGGGCAATTTTTCTAAAAAGGATGAATCAGTTTTGGCTCATCTATGTTACCCGACGGAGTGATTGGTTTCTTCGATCATGGTAATCGTCTATTGTGACTAACGCTTCCTTAGAGAACTTTTAGATGAACTGCTTTCGATAACTCGTAAATTTAGGAACTAATACTCTTTTATTATTTTAGTGGATAATCAATAACCACGATACTGTGTTAAAGTCACCTTACGATAACTTACACATATGGTGTTCACACCTTAAATTAATTCCAATTTCAACTGGATACCATGTGTTTAAAATATAAAAAATTGTTAAGTCATTTTATCTATGTTCTTATTCAGCCTGATCTGATTTTGCTGTGGTATTAAATTGTACGTGTTTTCAGCCTTATTTAGCAACGCATACAAAAATACGATCTCATGGTCTTTGTTTTCAAAGGGGAATTTCAACGGCCACAATAAAAAATAAAAGCCTTTGATGTTAAGTGACAGTTATGGAAATTGCTCAAGTATGTCTATGGTATGTGAAGTAGCTTGTTTTGAAAGTAAAAGGGCTCAAGAAACCAATTTGAATCTAAATACGATCCATTTCACGGCATATTTATTAGTGTTTTAAAGGAACTATTTCTTATTTCATTCCAATGATTGAAATTTCTTCTGGAGCAAAAAGAGGTTTTGAAAAATCTCGGTTGGGATTTCATGAAAAAGAATGGATGAAAAACGACATGCACCCGAACTTTCCACTCATTTTACCTGTATCTTCCCCCACAGTCTGCATTTATCGCATCCCACACAATCCATGATCCTGGATATATTCAGGAAATGTAAACGGAACTCCTCCTGAAAATAAATATTCAAAGGATTTAAGAGGAATACAGGGCGAAGAAATTATTCTTAGACAAGGAAATAATTATTAGAAAAAGTACTCATAACTTGTACTATTATTTTACTCTTGATGTCAAAAATGAAGAAATGTAATTGACAAATTAATATTATTACAGCAGTAATAATATTTGATATAAATATGTTATTTATGTGTCCAAAAACACTGTGAAATAAGACAAAAACTATCCCATCATCAAAAAAGTAATAACATGTTTTTTATGAAGTTAAAAAGTTGTTTTTTTTTTATCATTTTCGTAAATTTTAAGGTGTTGTTTAAAAAGCATCTTTAGTGCACTGCAGTGTCATTCATTTTGTTGTTACATTTCAGCTTAATTTTAAATCACATTTAAAACTCTAGCAATTTGAAGCTTGGACACGTCATTTTCTCCTTCTTCTGACAAAGATAATTTTTTTGTGTCATTTCTAAATGGATTATGCCTAATCAATCCATAATTGATGGCACAAAATTAAATGGAGAACCAATAAAAAATACACTTAATGGGTAGTAGTTTTTAAAATTGATTTAAAAAAATTCCAAAGTCTTGGACATGATTTGTACCATTTTTGCTGGAATGACCCATTATTATTATTTATGGCTTGGTCTTAAACTTCAGGGAAGAAAAAAGAAAACAACTACAAAAATTTCAACCACATTCAGCGAGTAGAACAAATGATTTACCTTCAGCTTCCTGGTTTCTTTGTCATTCCCAGAAAACATGACATTTTCATTAAAATGGTCAGGAAAAGATCTAGACACAAAGGAATTAGAAAAAATGAATCAACGTATCAGGGAGAAATAAAACTGTTGATATGGAAACTGCGAGAAATAAAATCACATGTCTTTACTCGTGTCTATTCTGTTTTATCATTTGAGAGCACAAAGAAAATATGAATGACATGATCCATCCAAGAGTTAATTCCAAATTCACTAAACAGTTTGTTAGTGCAATAGCACGTATAGATCTTAGCTTTAGTGGAAGGATTTTTTTTCTCAACAAGAAATCTTACACAGGTATACAATTTAAATAAATACATCTATATTTATGGAGCATGCTCGTTTGCAAGGAATTTAGAGGATAAACATTTTAGCAGTTTGTTAAAATATCTGTATTTTGTTATATTTTGAATATTTAGTTAAAAAGTATTTAACACAGGGTTCACCTTTTTGTTAAATTTTTTAATATTTGTTTAATTGTTTTAAATTTATTTGTTTTAAATTTATTTGTTTTAAATTTATTTTTTGTTATATTTTGAATATTTAGTTAAAAAGTATTTAACACAGGGTTTGCCAAAGCGGGCCCAGCCGGAATAAACCCACTATGTCGGTTAAGAGGGTTTTTTCGAAATTTATTGCATATTGAAAACATTTATTTCAGAAACAAACTAAATGTTACGAATATTTTGATCCATACTGAGCCTGGAAATTGGTATTGATCGATTTAGCTATAATATTTAGTCTTGGTCCGGATATTGCCATCATCCTTTCCTGACAGTGTATTAGGCATTAAAAATAAAACTGCGTGTGAGTTTCTTTTTTTTTAAATACTTAAAAACACAATAATTATTTCAATCTATAAATTAAATTCAGTTTCAATCCAAAATATAATATCAATTTTAAAAAACTCAATATTACAATGCTTTTTCCAAATTTGTCGAAGATTTTTGGGAGGTCACAGTGACCTCTCTTCAGGGGTCCCCCGATGCTATGAAATGTAAAAATAGGTGTACAATGTTCGAGTAGGGAATGATATTAAAATGGTTAATGAAAAAGCACGGGATTTTCATCAAAAATCCAGGGGGTACCAGACCAGGCGTCTGCTCGTGACAGAGTCTGTATCAAAAGAGCAGAGCCCTCCGAGCTGAATCGGACTTCGACGGTGCTCGTGAAAACGGAAGCCGTACTCATTCTGCCTCAAATCAGGTATAATTCAACCGCGACGAGACGACCGGTGTCGATCAGACGAGAAAACGAGTCCATTCCTTAAAATAGGTAGAATTTCTACCCATTCAAATTCCCCCATCAACTGTGAATCCCATTCCTCAATTTTCATCTGCGTATCACCCTTTCCTAAAAATGAACAATCCTGAAAAAAGGAGGAGTCATAGGCCATCTCTGCGAAGTTGAACTATAGATGCGGTTTCAGAAACAACAACAAACACTACACTCACTTGGCCACGTCCAGGAGCCTTCGGATGGCCACCCTGACCTCCCGGTCTGCCGCGTCGTCCCCCGTGTAGAAGAGCTCGCTCTCAAAGTACTGCGCGGCCTTGGCGATGGCGCGCAGCTCCAGCAGGTACACGAAGTACAGGTTCTTGAGCCAGTGGGGGCCCTCGCCCCCCGTCAGCCCCGGGTCGAAGCGGCGCCGGAACTCCCCCGCGTGGGGGCCCCACTCGCCCCCGCCGAAGCAGTCCTCGGCTGCAATGCAAAATCACGATTTCAGTCATGGCTCGGCATCTCCGAGTCGGAAATACGAGGGGTAACAAGAAAGTAAGGTCTCCTATTTTTTTTTAAATACAAAATGACTTTTTTTTACTAAGTATGATACATCGTTTGAAAGGCCGGGATCTTGGCTATTTTTCAACATAATCGCCATTTTTTTCCAACACCTTCCTCATCCGCGCGATGTACTTTTCTATACCGGTATCGTACCACTTTCCGTCCGCTTCGCGCAGCCAGGTGTTGACCTCTTTTTGAACCTCCGCGTCCAACGCAAACTTCTTCCCTCCGAGATGGTTTTTTAGGGCGGGGAACAAGTGGTAGTCACTTGGGGCCAGGTCGGGACTGCAGGCAGGGCCAAAGCGACCCTGGACCTAATCAGGAAATTTGGCTGGGAAATTATTGATCACCCTGCCTACAGTCCCAAACTGGCCCCAAGTGACTACCACTTGTTCCCCGCCCTAAAAAAACGTCTTTAGGGAAGAAGTTTGCGTCGAACGCGGACGCGGGGGTTCAAAAAGAGGTCAACACCTGCGGACGGAAAGTGGTACGATACTGGCATAGAAAAGTACATCGCGCAGATGCGGAAGGTGTTGGAAAAAAATGGTGATTATGTTGAAAAATAGCAAAGATCCCGGCCTTTCAAACGATGTATCATACTTAGTAAAAAAATGTCATTTTGTATTTTAAAAAAAATAGGAGACCTTACTTTCTTGTTACCCCTCGTAAGTTAATTCGAGGGGTATTTTTCCGAATCGTAACACAAATATCGTTAAAGATACCCATTTTGAGGATTAACTTAATGCTTTTAAAATCGATAATTCTATTGAAAGATGTTTAACCCATGAACGTCTAGTGTCCCTTTTTAGGGACAGTCCAAAAAGTGTGTCTGAATTCACCAAAAATGAACATTTCAACCAATCGTGTTCAATTATTACTTTGGTATTGTTTCAATTCATTCTTAACAGATTGCAGCACATAACCGCTGCAAAGCGTGTCCAGTAGCCGTTTTAATATGATCTCTATCAAGAATGACGTCGTTCACAATCTCAGGAACAAAAATATAAGTTTATAAAATTATTCCCAGTTTATGTTAAGTGCTGCTTTTATTTCTTTTTATAAAACGTCTTTTTAAATATATTATCGTAGGCAGAAAAAAAAATTAGTAAAAAAAGTATGCACCCTCTGGTGCCTGGCGTCCCTTTTTAAGAACGATTTTTCGTTTCTTAATAAAAAAAATTTTTTTACATGATATTTTTCAAAATATTTTTCCTGTCCATTATATGTAACTATACCATTTGTAACCAGAAAACAAAATATTTTTGGAAAAAAACTGTCAGGCATTAATGGGTTAATTTTTACTAAATCACTTTTTTTTTTAGAAAAGTTGAAATTTATTCATTTCATTTTTATAATTAAGTAGAATCCTTTTTTTCTGAAAAAAGAAACAGAGGGGAAGAAAAAAATAACCCAAAAATCAAATGAGACGTCTCAGCAATTCAAGTCATGTTTAAATTAAATATTTCTGTCCCCGCAAGTGTCTCATTTTTTAAAGAAAATAGTTGATAAATTTGCATGGGGGTAGGCGATTTTGGGCTCACGTTCCGCCCCCTTAGAAATTACTACTTCCTTGCTTTTAGTAGTTTTTCAACAAAAATACTAAACCTTCTCTTCTTTGGCCATTAATGAAAACGTTATTAAAAATTTCACATTTTAACAACTCTACTCTGAGCTGAAATCTCTTTCCATGGGAAAAATAGCCTGATAATAAATCATGGGGGAAATATCTGAGCCTCCCCCCCCCCCCTTAAAATATCCATATATGGGCACCCATGAATTGAAGTCTTAGAATATTAACTCTAAAATTTAAAATTAACTGTCCTTTTTTCTCAAACATTTCTTGTAAAGTCCCATCTACAATAGAGTTATAGTTGGGGCAAACCTAACTTGGCTGTGTACAATAAGGCTGAATGAGTAAGGTTTCGCCGTATGGAAATAGTTCCCCTAGTAATCATTAAAAGAGCTATTAAAAACTTCATTCTTGTACAAAAAAATGTTGAATAATTTCAGAATTGAGTAAAAAAAGTCATATTTGTTCCATTAAAACACTATATTTTGTGTTTTTTTTAAAAATAATAATGACATACTTAATTTTACGTCATGTTATCTTCTGGCCAATAAGACTCTTTGTTCGCTTGACGGGGAATTGGCTCCTTTTAAATTTTATTGCAAGCCCTTGTCTCCTCTCGTCTCTTTTTTGGTCCAGTCTTTTGGGTGGGGATATTTCGATAACTGGGAGGTTTGGGCCAGAAGGTTATGGAATTTGCGGCATCTTTATAGGTGTGTCAATTAGATAGGCAACTTCTTAACTTTCTACTTTGGCGGAAATAGACAAGTAACGTTTGAATCAATGCCATATTTTCCCTCCTCTTTTCAGATGTTACATTTTACAAATATATTTACTGTTTATTAATGATGTTTCTCAATGATTATTTTACCTTTTGATTGCTCATTTCAATTATTTGGTGGATTATTTTAATGTATATAACTTTTCGAATAAATATTCTTTTCATGCACATTATAGCTTTTCAGCTTATTTGGGTTCTTGGGGCTTGGGTTCTTATTTGGCGAATTATTTTACATTTTAATGGGACTTTAAATGCTATTTTATTTCATTGGTTTAATATTTCTATCTAATTTGTCACGTCATTTAATCTCTTGATTTCTTATTTGGCAAATTATTTTTAATTTAAAATACTTATTTAAATTAATCGGCGATTCTTTTTATGGAACGTTTTATCTTATTTAATGTTTTGTTTAGATGGAAAGTTTTTAAGAAGACAAAATAACATTTGCTATCTCCATGCAAATAATAGTGGCATTAAAGAAAATAAAAAATGCTTGCCAAGAGTAAAAATTCACAAAGTGACATTCATGTAACTGAAAAGTTACAAATTAATTTTTAAAGATTTATTTGCTGCGTAAAAATTTTAATTTTGAAATCTCATTTTGAAAATAGTTTCGAGCATCTTGTTTATGTTTAATTTGCTCGTCTGGAATACGCGCAAAACTTTTTGTGTTTCTTGTTGAACGTTAATATTCACGAGGTTAAGCGACTAATAGCCAATAATGGTAACCAGAGCAAAAGCGGTGATAAAAAATTGTGTGATTAGGTCCTTCATATCCTTTACAATGCAGCCAAGTTAGCTTTGCCCCGACTATAGATCTCATTTTTATAATGCCATATTTTATGCACTAATGAATCAATAATACTATAATACTTCAAATTAAAAAAATTTCAGTGCAACAGAATATTACAATTCACAGAAATTACTTATTAAAAATCAGCGTTTCACATAGCACATAAGTCTTAAAAGAGATTAACAATATGCCCTAGTGTACTTGCAGTTTAATGAGATAGTGTTAGTGCTAATAACCTGAGATTAAGATTTGCACCAGGGAGATACCAATTTTAACTAATTAAATACTGATTAGATATATTTTATTGATTGGATAGATTTTAGTCAGTAAAACACATCTAATTAAGCTAGAATATTCACATTTAAAGAAAATCCATTGTATATTCTCACAACTTTGAGATTAAAAAAAAAAAGCCTCAAGCATCAAGATACACCTAGTTTGCGCTTTGTTAACGTTGCCTATTTAATTTAATACTTTTAATTGAAAGTTTAATAAAATAAAACACAAATATTAGTTTAATGTGCATACTGATTGTCAATCAACTAGTTGGGACTAATTATTGAAAAAAATATTATGAACAGTATGTTTGATTTTAATTCTTGTAGGATCTGAAACGTGCAAATAAGAGCTGAAAGTGCCAATTCCAATGCACATAAAATATGCATTAGAAAATCAGGAGCTCAAATGACACGCATGCATACCTTTTGTGTAGTGCTCTGCACACAAGTGAATACTTATGCTAGAGTGCAGACCAGAAATAGCTCTATAAAAAGCTCGCTTCTCCAGGCACATTGCTGAAAGATTAAAAGAGAAAAAAACATGAAATGCACTAACTGGTTTTAATTTGCATCTCAAAGCAATGCAAATGAATAAAACATCAACATACCGTTCAAATTCTTCGAAGTCGTGTAAGGTCCGTAACCTTCACCAAATCTAAAATAGATTCAAGTCGGAATTAAAAGTTACTCTACGCATGATTCAAATTATAAATGCTCTAAGTTCAAGTCATAAGCAAGTGTAAAGTTTTCACTCGGGCACGTTAGATTAATACCTCGTGTGATGTGCCAAGTCACTGAGAATGGGAAACAAACCACCTTATGATCTCTAGGGTGGGGCGAAAAATAAAAAGTTTTTCAGATCATTTTGTAATAGTCGCCAAAAGTTGTCTTTGGTGATAGTTCGCTTTTGTGCAAAATTTGAAAAAAATCGGTTAATATCTTCAGGGGGCGCTGTGATCACAAAGTTTTATCATAGCTTTTATCGGGATTTTATGGTTAAAATATGAAAAACAATGCCGTTAGCTAATCTCATTGCATTTTTTTACTCATAAGATATATTCATGCATTCAAAGCATATGAAATAACTCACAAAAAATTATTTTATATGATATATTTATATTTCAAGCATTTAAAAAGAAACAAAAACGTGAAAAAAAGTGATTTTTTTTAAATATAAATATATCATATAAAATAATGTTTGTGAGTCATTTCATATGCTTTTAATGCATGAAAACATCTTTTGAGTAAAAAAAATGCAAAGAGACTAGCTAAAGGCATTCTTTTTGATATTTTAACCATAAAATCCATAACAAAGCTATGGTAAAACTTTGCGATCGCAGCGCCCCCTGAAGATATTAACCGATTTTTCTCAAATTTTGCACAAAAGCTAACTATCACCAAAGACAACTTTTGGCAACTATTAGAAGTTGATCTGAAAAACTTTTTATTTTTCGCCCCACCCTAATGATCACGGCGGCTTTCTCAGACTCCGGATCAACTTTAAAATAGTTTCTTTGCAAGAACAAAACCATTTAGTTAAAGAAAACTTTACAAACTTAAAATCCCACACAACACTCTATTTCTGATCTGGTACCATCCCCCTGAAAAATCCTGTTCTGAGCCGTTTGCCAAATCTGACACCTCTGACTTCAATCCCTCAAAATGAAGCATTGTGCCGTTAAATCGTATCAACTTTGAATGAGCAAGTGTTTAGAACTTTCATCATAATGAACATTCAATGAGAGAGAATTAGGTTTTGCCGAAGTTACCCTCTTTTCTTAGACCTTTATGAAACAAAACGTTGATTAAGAAAACAAGGGAAGGTTCAGGGAGAGGGGAAGTCGCCACTGGAGACTATGAATTGACTAGAACCGGCCTAGATGGGCCAAGAACCTGCAGCTTGCGGTTACATTTGTATTATATCAGCAATGTATTCAAAACCAACTGCACTATTCATTGCAGAAACACAATGAACCATTCACTAAAAAATCTTAAAACAGCTAAACTCTTATTACAACTGCTTTAATATGAAATAAATTATGGTTAAAACAAACATTTTTTTGTCAAGTTTGGTTTGCCATTTAACTACTGAAAATTTTTCAAGCATAATAGGAGTATTAAATTGAAAATCATGGCTGAGACGCGAGTCAAATTTCCGAGCAATTCACTAAAAATATTCGAGATTGCATGCTGTGACTCTTTTAAAGAAATATTTCATCATTTTGTGAGGTAGATGGCCTATTGTGCATCATGAAGAAAATGTCAAATCTTTTACGTGTAGAATAAAACCCATACACTTGCTAACCTAAGGACATTTAAATTTGCTTTGAGAAAAAACTATCATCTATTCTTTTTATCATACCTGTCCCGCAATTGCTGATATCATCTTTCTTTGGCAATTTGTCGTAATCAGCAATAAATATTAAGAAGCAATTTATAGACAACAAACTTTTATTTATATTTCTACAACAAGAAACCACAAGTACATTGCATAATAATTTTGTGAACAAGAACAGAAAAACTGGAAGCATAGCAACCGCAGTCATCACGCAGCTTGGTGAAACGTCAATTCAGACACGTTGAAAGCTTTCAAGGCAACAATTTTTTCCAAAAACATTCAATATTAAGTAATAAGTTATATTTTTTGAATGTAATAATAAGATTTTTACATTCAAAACAACTTATAAGGCCTTTTTGAATGTAATAATAAGATTACAAGATGTGTGTCAGCTTTTATGTAGAGTAGTAATTACTTTTCAAACATAGGAAAGCATTTCTTTATTTTTCCGCAGTATCACTGATTCAGTGTTTCGAACAATACCCGATACAAACTTTCATGGATTTTTTACATTTTATAATAACCAAACTGTAGAATTAAATGTTAAAACCCCAAATGATTAGGGCCATCCATCCTTTGTATTTTCAAATTGTTCAAAGATGCTAGCCCACAAAATTCTGTTTAGGAAAGTAGTTTGTCCTTTCATTTAATGAAGTCTTTTTCACACATATACGATAATACATAATACACTAATACAAATATCACACATCAATCTGTAAAAAGTTTTCTTAATAAAATTTGACAAAAATTAACGATTACTTGTTGCCGAATGTAAAGGAAAATGTATTAAAACTTCATGGACTGCGTTCATATTTTTGACATTTAGATTTTCAACGTCTTACTGCATTTCTAAAAATACCAATGAATACAAAAAAAGGCAGGTATACGCACTTGAAGCAATTCTCTCGGTAAATACTGTTCCAAATCCTATGGGCAGAGGCTCCTTTGTACCCTGTGTACCGCTCTGGATTCAGGAGCAGGTCCACGTATTGGACTTCGGCAGAAGTCTCGTCTGCGACAGAAAACATGGATTCAGACTCGAGCGGAAGAAAATAAACCATCCTAATACGATAAAATATTGACATCAAACATTGCTCTTTTTTCCCGTTTGACTCGTGATGTTGCAGCCTGACATTTGTCCGACATGTTTCCGGTGCAAATGAATGCAAAGGATAGTCTGGTTCAGTCTGCATGGATCTTAATCCAAATCTTCATTCAACGCACATCGAGTGCCACTGCTTCTGGTCGAGTTTCGAGAGGACATTTCGATGGGTTGCTACCTCGAGCATTTGTCATTAAATTCCTTAATTTTAAAAATGTCTTGTTATCTGAAAAAGGGACTTATTTGAGGGAGGCTTTCATTTTTGCGAGCCCGTTCTAATTAGCAAAATTTGACATTCGCGAAATATTTCAATTTTTTAGTTCACTCCACACAAAATTAGCTACAAGCCTTTAGCTCGTGCAATTAACGGGATTTTCGTTTTCTCAGGACTTGCCGCTCTCAAAAACGGATGCTTTTGCAGTACTAAAGAGTTTTACTGCATCAACGTGAAAAGTATTGAAGAGTCTTACAAAGTACTCAAGAGTTTTGAAAAACTTGACCTGATAGATAACAGCCTACAAATTCAAAAGAAAATAATTCTGTTACTGACATCCAATAAAAAAGTCTCCGTTCTTATATTAGCATCAAACTGAAAGAAAACATGTAGCTGGAATTTTTAACGACAAATTTGAAAACGTATAACTTTAAATCAATGGACTAGAACATTTCATTCATTACAAAAACACTCATTCCATCGTTTGACACCACATCAATCACTCTCTTCAGAGAATGTAAAAACTATTTTACGAGCGAAATTTCGGCCTAATACCCTCATAACACAACGAATGACAATCACGGCCGTGCAGAGGCAGGTTAAAAACAAACAGCTCGAGACAGTTCAAAACTCACACATTGTACAGCTAATACTTCACACACTCCAGGGTCCCTGGTACCTACCACAACTTGTGGTTTAACCGGAATAGGGCCCTGAAGAGCGCTCTGTTCTTTTTGAACCAGAACCAAGGGTTGAGCAGACCCTTGTCCCGGCACCCCCAGAGGTATCGTTTCACTCAGAGGACTCCGTGACCACAACATTTTTAACGTCGCCCAGCCACCATTAATCAAGACGGTGGATCTTTGATCGGCTGGGATGTACAGCTAATACTGTCGGCCCCGCTTAAGCGAATACTGTCGGTTCCGAGAAATATTATTCGATTAAGCGGGGACCTTTAACATTGCGTCTATGGCATCGGTTCCGAGATATTTTATTCGTATGAGCGGGGTATTCGTTTATCCGTTACCCGATTAAGCGGGGACGTAAAAGGCCAGAACTCACCGTCCATTTCACAAAAAGTATCAATGGCATCATCATGTCTCTGCCATCGCTCGAAGCCTTCATAGTTTTCATCACTAAACAACAAAAGAGAAAAAAAATGAATTAAAATTTTAAATGCACTTATCATTTTTTAAAATTCATTCAGTCAAGGTGTTTTCAGTAAAATGAAAAAAAGCATACATGCACTTTTTATGGGAGCAGTAACGCATAAAACAGGGGATGAGTTGCAAATGAATATGAAAACAATCAGATTTAAAAAATAACAAGTTCATTTTTGCTTTTCGTATTAGACACTTTTTTTCCTTTTAAACACCTATGTTCCTAAATGGGAGCATCACTAAAAAAAATGTTTCAAAAAAAGTTTCGCTCTTGAGGATTTAAAAAAAAATTCTATTTATTACTGAAATTAGACTTCATTTTTTTTAAGGAAAAATTATCCTTCCTTTATAATAATTGTAGCTCAAAAAAAATTCGTAAAAATGTCTATTTTTATTGAATTTCAAGGAGATTAATGAAAAAGCCGAATGTTTATAAAATTTTAGAGTAATAATAATTAAAGATCATGTTGATAAACAAACATGACAGAAAATAACTGCATCAAAAATGTGCTTTCTATAAGCTATCAAACTTCGATGTTCCTGATCGGGAACCTTGGTGTGTTACGATGTACAAAATCTGTCATTCATTACTGTTTCATTAGTTCTGTAATGTGCGAAGTCAGAGTCTCATAACTGCTATGAGCTAATGCTGACGCATGTAAAAGCAAGTTGATGACATTTCAATCTTAAACTTGTTCGGCTGTACCCTTTTCTTGCCCCCCCCCCCCCCCCATGTAGGGCCGGTCTTAGAAATGCGAGGCCCGAGTTGGAGAATTTTGACGGGGCCCCCTTTACAGAATGATTGAGTAAATTTAATTCAAGGTTTAAATAACTAACCAAAATTAACTTTTTAACTGAAAAGAAAGAAATATTTAACAATTCTTTGTCAAAGCAAAAAATGAAAACTGCCACTTATTAAAACAAGTTATTGCAGACTAACCTTCTGACTTTCTTTCTTTCCTTTTTTAACACCTTCCCTGACCAAATTTTTGTTAATGTTAATGCATTGTATCCAATCGTTGCACAAATTCAAAAAAACTTATTACATCAGGAAAAATTTTAGCTCTGTCCCCCAAAAACTAAGCCGCAATAATGGCAAACAGTGGTGTATCTATGTTAAAACTTTGGAGGGGATCGATGTGACCAAGCTTAGATCCTTGCCCTTCTCTTTAACAATCTGAAGCTATTTGAAGGAGAAAGCTCTGTTTTGTGAAAAATCTTCAATTTTTCTGAAGCGGAGCACAGAATTAAAACTGGCACCCTATTCATCTTCCTTCAAGCTCCTATATCGAGTTTTAATATGTTTTTAAAGGCGGAAAAGAATAGAATTCATAAATAACTAATAGTTAGAAGTCTTTCATTCAGTCACATGCAGGGCAGAAATAAGGATATCCCTGGAAGGACAGGAAATTTCTTTTGAAATTAAAGTTCATCACTTTTATAGTAAATCCTTCGTGATATTAAGTTAACGAGAAGGGGGAGGGGGTAGCCGTAGCATTGACTGGAAGACTTTTTTTAAAATGTAAAGAAATAAGCACTAAGGTTAAATTAAAATTAAAAAAAAAAAGGACCCTGATTGTCAACCACATATTCAAACAAACTTCACTGGCATTTCAAATTTAAATGAATATAATGGGCTGTTGACTAGTTTGCAGTATGGTTTCAGAAAAGGTAAATCGTGTGCTACTAATTTATTACATTTCTACGACAAGATTACCATGGTTTTAGATAACAAAAAGTGTAGATGTTGTATACATAGATTTTCAAAAAGCTTTCGACAAGGTGCCTCATGTAGCACTACTCAGTAAATTAGCTGATATAGGAATAGGGGGTAAAATTCTAGTTTGGGTTAGAAATTGGCTGACAGGAAGGAAACAAAGAGTAGTTGTTAGGGGTAACCATTCTAAATGGAGTGAGGTTTTAAGTGGGGTCCCCCAAGGATCAGTTTTAGGTCCCCTTTTGTTTATTATCTTTATGAATGACATTCATGAAAATGTTTCTGGAAACATGAATTGTTTTGCTGATGATGTAAAAATTATGGGGGTTGTAGAAAACGACGAACAAGTAAATAAGCTGCAACAGGATTTGGATCATATTACTAAATGGGCAGACAGGTGGGGTATGGCAGTAAATGTTGGGAAATGTCAAGTGCTGCATTTAGGTCATGCAAATAAGCATACAAGCTATTATTTACAGGGTTCGGTCATTAGTAAGGCAGATAATGTTATGGATCTAGGTGTCTTAATAAATCAGGACTTCAAGTTCAGCCAACAGTGCAGCATAGCTAGTCACAAAGCCAATAGGATGCTTGGGTTTATTAATAGATCTATTTCAAACAAATCTAAAAAGGTTCTTCTGCCTCTGTATAGAAGTTTGGTAAGACCTCATTTAGAGTATGCTGTTCAGTTTTGGTCTCCTTACCTGAAGAAAGACATTAATTTATTGGAAAGGGTACAAAGGAGGGCTACAAGGTTAGTGAATGGACTTTCTAATTTAGACTATGATTCCAGACTTAGAATGCTTAATATGTATAGTCTTGAGCAAAGGAGAACCAGAGGGGACATGATTCAGTTATTTAAATTTATTAAAATGAATGATGTAGCAAGGTTGGATTTTTGCACGTAAAGCAGGACAAGGGGTCATTGTTTTAAGCTGTTCAAATCTCAGGCTAATCTGGAAATCGAAAAAATTACTACTTTAGCAGGGTAGTGGGAACTTGGAACAGTTTACCGGAAGAGGCGGTAAGGAGCAATGGAGTAGATAGCTTTAAGAGGGCCATCGATCTTCATTGGGGTCTTTAATTTGACTAGGACCAGCCCAGTTGGGCCCAGAGCCTGCTGCTGGTCGTTGCATTTGTATTTGTATTTGTAAATATATTTAATTGCTTTTGAGAGGATATGGTAAACACCAAAAAAGAAATGTAATCCTTACTAGTAAATTTTGCTAGTCGCAAAAGTAGAATAAAGAAGAAACAGTCGAAGATCCTCTTAAAATCCTTATACTAAAATCAATTACAAGTCTTTTTATTGTTAACAGATAGAAACTGGAAACAGATAAACATTTCAAATCATTGAGTTTTCTTTTCTAGTCAAACATAGTAATAATGAGCTTCAAGAAAAATAGCGTTAATGTAGATATTGAATTAATAGACTCTCACATATAACAAAGTTGTTGTTGATTACAGAACGAGATGATGAGAAGTTTCATGAAAAGACAAATTAATGTGATAAGATAAATTAATGTGTTAAGATAAATTAATGTGTTTCCACCCGTGCATTTATCTTATCAGAAATGCAACTCCAAAAATAAATTAATAAGGGGGGGGGGGGGCAAATGAAGTACAACACGTACCTGATCGTTTCGTTCACGGCACCGAGTCCATCAAAATTTTCATCACAAGTGTCTGCACTTTCTGGTTTTGAGAGCTGAAAATAGCATTAAAAATGAATAAAACTGAAATGTAGTGCTATAAATACATTTTTCAAGCTACACGTCGGGATTACGCCCGGAACATGTTTTCTCCGCATCAAAATTTTAAATGAAACGTCTCGGCGCTATTTATAAGAATTAAATCAAATGTAGAGCAAAGTGAAGTGGATGTGACAGTTTAACTTTTTCAAAAAGAACAAATCAGAAATGCGTTATGAAAATTACAGTACATAAAGAAAGGAAGATTTATTTTATAACGAAATTTGCATTGAAGCATCATTTCTAGTTCAGTAGATTCATAGTTTCAAAAAAAGAAGAAAAAAGTGGACATTTTTTATTTTGTGGGGCAAAGTGAATGAATGAACAAATTATTCGATAATGAAGCACCAAATAAATAAATAAACTAGTTAATATATGAGAAAAAATAAATAAGAATAAAATAGTGAATGAATGAGAAAATAAGTGAGTTATTAAGTGGAGGAATACAAATGAATTAATAAATGAGCACATAAGTGACTTAAAGATTGAATATGTGAAAAAAAAAAAAAAAGAACTTATTTCACTTTGTCGTTCGCATGCATTTGACTAATTGTGCAAAAATTTTAAATAAAAATAAGCTCAATGTTAAACAAATAAATACTCTACCGAAAGCTAGCAGATTTCAACTAGTACTTAAAATGTCAATAACAAGAACTTTTTCATTTCATAGCAACACAAATAATATTTGACCCACTACCAAATATTACAATATGAGTATCAAGCTCTTGAAAATTGCCTGTATAATCATTTGCTCGGATCTTCCGAGTCGAACCTTCTCGGCTAGAGTAGACTGACTACATGTCAAAATATCAGATTTCGGCAAGGGCGGATCCAGCTTCTGGTTAAGGAGGGGGTTATTTTCGGAAAGGAGGGGGGGGGTCAAAGTGCAATTTTTGTAGAAAAATGGAGGGTTTGAGCAGTTTTTTCGCAATACAAGTCCCAAAAATGCAATTTTTTGCTGTATTTGATCAGTTAAGGGGGGGGGGGTCATGACCCCCCACCCCTCTGGATCCACGCTTGGATTTGGGGTGCTAAAAGCAGAGTAAATATTTCATTATTGCACTTTGTCCCACATTCCATTACTTTTGATTCTAAAAACCACATTGAGCAGAAATAATACATATGCAGAGTTTTAAAGTGCAAGCCTGATCCAAAAAGTTTCTTTAATGAGAATGTATAGGAAAGAACAGATAAAGCTTTTTTTGTGTGCATTTTCAACCTTAAAAGTTCATTTTTTGGAATTTAGAAGTGGTTTCTTGTAATCTTGAAACACATGGTCAGTAGTTCTTACTACTGTTGTCTGCACCAATATGTGGCAGAGGGCAGCATATGTTCACAGGACTGTAAAGAACTAACATTTTTACTCTTGGTCAGTTGTCCACTTAACTTGGCAAGCGTCTGTTTCTTTCTAACCAAGCTGGTTAAAAATATATTTTGTAATTCTGTATCATGTAAATATTTGATTTAATATACGAGGGTGAATCAAATGAAAACCTTAAAAGTGCTGTAAAGTTCCGAGAAGTTGTAGGATTTATCCGGTAGATGGCAGGGATGTTCGTTGAAGTTCACACAATGACCACCAGGTGCGGTAGTGACCTTGCTACACACAACGAGCAGTGACTTCAGTTACAATATGGCCGCCCCATTATCAATATGCACCGCGTTAGAACAGCGATCAGTCATTCGTTTCTTGAGCAGTGAAGGTGTCAAACCAATGGAAATTCATCGCAGGATGACAGTACAGTATGGCGATTCATGTTTGTCCCTGCAGCAAGTGTACGAGTGGTGCAGAAAGTTTAAAAGTGGTATCGCTTCAATAGAGGACGCCCAACGACCTGGGCAGGCTCACCGCGTAGTGACAGACGCAAACATTGCGCGGGCAGAAGAACTCATTTTGGACAACAGGCGTATAACACTTAAGGAAATTGCCCAAATGCTGGAGATTAGTTACGGTTCAGCGCAAAATATTGTCCATAATGTGTTGCAGTTCAATAAAGTTTCTGCAAGATGGGTTCCGCGTCAATTGACTTCTGAATTGAAAGAACGTCGCGTCGATGCCTGTGAAGAACTTTTGCGTCGTTTCAACGCCGAAGGTGATTCATTTTTAGACAGAATTGTTACAGGGGATGAAACCTGGGTTCATTACCATCAACCAGAAACAAAAAGAGCAAGTAAGGAATGGCGCCATAGCTCATCGCCAAAACCAAAAAAATTCCGAACTCAGCGATCAGCAGGAAAACTCATGCTGACTCTCTTCTGGGATGTAAACGGAGTAATTTTGGAGCATTACATGGACAGGGGAATGACAGTAAACGCTACTTCTTATTCAAATCTCTTGAAAAATCAACTTAAGCCAGCAATCAGGAGTAAACGGCGAGGACTTCTCACTTCAGGTGTGTTGTTACAGCATGACAACGCCCGACCACATACAGCCCGTCTCTCGGTTCAAACTATCCAGGATATCAAATTTGAATGCCTCATTCACCCACCTTATTCTCCAGACCTCGCCCCTAGTGACTTTCATGTGTTCGGAAAGCTTAAAGATGCATTGGGAGGCAAGCATTTCCAAAGTGATGAAGAAGTGAAAACCGCGGTGCACGAGTGGCTACAGGCACAACCAAAAGAATTCTTTAAACGTGGTATTCATGCGCTTCCAAAGCGGTGGAACACTTGCATAACACGTCAAGGAGACTATGTCGAAAAATGATAAATGTAAGTTTTACTTAGTTGTCAAAATAAATAATTTATAACACTTTTAAGGTTTTCATTTGATTCACCCTCGTAATACATTCTTTTTACGAATGCAATTAGTTTTTATTTGACCAAAAAGATGCACTCGACCTCCACTCTTCAACAACTATGAAAGTTTGAAGTTATTACAATTTCAATAATTGCACAGCTACTTCAACAATAAATAAATAAAATAATAATAATAAATAAAATATATGATAGAGTACTTTTGAAAAAAAAATGTGATGTATTAAGTTTTGAACCATCTTACAATAGAAATCATTTTGAACATTAAATATCTGTCTTCTCCAATCATAAAAAAAAGGTTCATAATCGGCAAAATTATAATAATGATTTCATTCTTTATGAACTGGAAGTCCTAAATTTTGTTGAATACCAAATATATTAGCTATTAACATAACTAGTAACTACGCCAAACAATAACATTATTATTACTTTAAATTAAGAGGGCCAAGCACTTGGCCAGAAAATAAAGGCTTTAATGTCTGCCTTACATTTAAATACAGTAACCCCTCGCTATATCGCGCTTTTCAGGGATAAAGAAAAAAGCGGGATATAACCGCGGTCATTAAAAATAGTTATCCATCCAATATACGAGTAAATTATGCACGAGCATACCGAAAGATTAATTGATTCATACATTAGAACAATTTTTTAGTTAAAATTGATAAAGAAATTAAATTTACTAATTTTTGACATACTTTTCTATATCGACACCCCACGTAGAAAAAGCCATGATGTGAACTTTTTGCACAAAAAAGAGGCTCCAGTGTAGTCTTAAAATAGTTATATGCTATATCTCCCCGCTAATTTATGCCTTACTTACGTTGGTTTATCTCTGAAATCACACTTATCACATGTATTAAAATTTTAAAAAGACTTAAGTAAGTTTTTAACGTCAGAAAGGTACAAACATCGAGTAGCGAATGAAGATGTGAGCATTCCAATGACTTCCTAACCCCTTTGATTTGCAGCAGAAAAATGCGCGCCCAATTCATTCTTCCTTTCTTTTATGCAAGTCCCAATTTGTGCAACCAAGCACAAATATTTTCTGTACTAAAAGGATAAGGTGTGTATGTTTTCTTCTACTTGAGCCAATAGGACACTGACCTGCCGTCTTTCAGTCATTGTAAAAGTCCTAGACTCAATACAAAAGAAAGTGGGGAGTCGTCTCCAAACTATCTTAGACTGAAATGCATACCTGCCAACATGTCTACTTAGGAAATCTTACAATTTTTCCTACGAAATCATACTGAGACAATAACCTATTTCTTAATAAAAATCAGACATTAAATAAGTTATTGTAATTGTATCACGATCACTTTCAGTAGTTTTCTTTCATTTTAATTGATATTTTAACTTTTCTTCTTTTTTTTTTCAATTGAATAAATTCATTTCAGTTGCAATTTTTAGTGACTATGTGTTAAATATAAGCATGCTGGTAAGAAAAAAGAACATGAAAAAATATGAAATAAAATAAAGTAGTCTTCGGTAGTCATGTTAAAATAACTTCTAACCATCAAAAATATTAAAGCACTGACCAGATGTAAAAGGATTGAAATGTCAAGCAAAAGAAGCGATTTTACGAGAATCGCGGGTAGAATGTAAACATGTTAAATGGGGAGGAAAAAATTTATAAATTATAAAAATAAATAATTAAATGTGATAACCTAAGGTAGCATATGTTAATGTAACCTAAAAATTTCGCAAATTTTAAAATATTTGCACGATGCAAAAGGACTACAGTCTCAACCACGCGGACCAGTTTTCCGCGAAGTACGCGTTCAGTGCTGAAATATGACGAAGTTTAGGCTTTGCCTCGCGGATTAATGCATGTAAAGATGTATTCTAAAGAAGCTTAGTCCTTGAAATTTAGTTATATGTGAAAAAAAAAACATTGGAATTGATGAAAATCTGAAAAACTTACGACTTTACACCTTTACCGTACGATCGTACAAAAGGGCAAAAAAGTGTACATTGTACGGCCAAAACGTACAAGTTGGCAAGTATGGAAATGGTATGCACGTTTGAGTGACAGGAATGGCCGCTGTTTTTCCAGGGAATTCAGAAAAATAGAAGAATTTTCGTCTTATTCATCGACAAAATGAAGAAGAAAGAGAGCTTTTCTAAGTAATACCATATGTTTTCATAAGTGACTTCAAACTTAAAGCAAGTTTTTTTTTTTATAAATAGGGGTCGATATAAGAAAAGAACGATATACATCCGAATGAGCAATATAACGATGGGCTACTGCATCGGGAATGTCCTACCTTTTTAGCTTCCGCCAAGAACTGTTCATGTCCTTTTAAACCAGGAGGAATTTGTTCCTGTGAATAGAATATCAATTAAGACTTTTAAAACATTCACGCTCGGGAAATCTTTTCACGAGTATGGGACAGAATACGAACCTCGGAACACATCTGTACGGAACAGTCTCGCATCGCACATCGACTATCATCGGGCCAGAAAGGGCAGCCCCTGTTGAGATTCACCTGAAGAAAAAAAGTACATCAAATGCACCATTTATTTTAAGTATATCACGGAAAACTAAACCCCAAAAAATATTTTCCTTTTAATGGGGGGTAAGGGATGAAGATTATTCTCAAATTCAGTACCAAAAAAAGAAAAAAAAAAAAAACAATGACAGAATACTAAAACACACACAAACCATCACAAGCATGCTCTATAACCATTTTTCAAATAATTTAAACGATAAAAATTAACATGAAAACAATAAAAACATAAATATATATAATATCTACGAGGGTTGTTTTTTTTTTCAAGGTCCGATAGGCTATAAAATAAAAAAGGGTGAATATTCAAAAAATACTTTGTTATCAAAAGCAAGGTACAATGTAGGTTTCTTCTCTACATAATTCACTTCGACGGTTGAAGTATTTGTTATATCTATGAGCATTAGGGTGGTTCACAAACCTATGGTAAAAAAAAAGTTTTGTCCTAGAGGTCACGGCGGTGGCTCATTTTTTTACCTTCATCCACCCTAATATACT